>PVJX010026736.1:0-25534 GCA_004027295.1 Dolichotis patagonum
TTCTAGGAATTGTTTTGTTTTATCTTGCTTTGTTTTGTTTTTACCTCTAATACAGAAAGGATAGATATACATTTAGAGACTCATGCATGTGTAGAGCTTATAAACAGTTTATAAGAACCAACTATATAACACATGTTGAAATGAACAACTACTTTGAAGAAAAAGAGACACTACAATACCCAGTGCTGATTCCATAATGACATGATGTGAAGTCCAGCAAAACTATCACTTTTTGTTCAAAGTGATTTTAGCTTGCTTTGTCTTGTTTAAGTTCAACACATGTGAAGGTTGGACAGCCGTTTTGAGAAGAATGAGAGATACTACAACAGCCATTCTTGGCTTCCTATTTTCTGGTCTTGAAGACCTGAAATGCCCTCCTCGTCCTGCTCAGATCAATTCCATACTATGAGGTTTCATGTGAATTCCCTGTATGCGACAATATGGACAACTATTTGGAAGAAAACAAGAGTCAATATGATAGAGAGTGAATATCTCCGATTGTCTAGTTTTAAAATTTATGTCCTTACATTGCTTTCTTGTGATCCACTTTGTTCTGTTTTGTTGTGTTTAATTTTACCCTTTTGATATAATTGCATGTATATTTGCATGGGTAAGATGGATGACCATATTGTTGTTTTTGTCAGATCATGGAGCAGAACTGTTAACAATTTCACTGTTTGAATGTCTACTTTACATGTTTTAACTTTGTAATTTGAACAACTGTTTCCAAGAAGTCAGTATGTAATTTGTCAAGTAATAATATCTTAGGATTTTTTGTTGTTGTTCTTTTCCTTTTTTTCTTGGAATTCTGTATTGTTGCTACCCTTTATTCTGTTTTGTTTTGTTTTTTTCTCTTTAAATAAAATTTTTTAAAAAATTGTGGGTGTTTGGTATTTTGTCTCAGCAATGGGGAAACTGACTAAGACAGGCCCTGTGTCAACTCCAAGACGCTGTCTGTCCATAGAAGTGTGTTTCCTCCCTTGCCTCTTTCTCTCTTTTAGTTTCCATGTTTTCTTACAACCTTTCTTCCTCTCTTTCTCATTCAGAGAGTAGCTGAGCTTCAGCCATGTCCTCAGGTGACCCTGTGACCCTCCTTTCCATCTGTCTTCTCCGTTTGTTCCCCAGGAACAGCAGAGTCTACTGTTTGCGGTGTGAGTAGGCACATATCAACACTGACTGGGGAAAAGTTCACCTCAGCGCCTCTTTCTCTGCCTGTTTTTCTCTAAGAGCATGGCACAATGAACTTGATCACTGCCAGAGTGGTGCTTACTGAGTGCACTGCTGGGCACTGAACTGCTTCCTTTCCTCAGCAGCTTCCCCTAGAGGGTACTAAGGCTGTCATCCCTGGTGTACAGATGAGGAAACCACCCTCGGGAGAGGGAACCCCCTGCCTGCACTCTCACAGCTCAGAAGGGCAGAGCTGCTGCTACGGGCACCCGGGTCTGCACATCTCCAGGGCTGAAGCCCTTCGCTAAACACGCAGCCAATGTATTTTCTGTTTTCTTTCTACTGACCCTTATTAAGAGAACCCAAGTAGCATAGCAGTCTAGATACAATCTTTAGATTAGTTAAAAACCTGCTTATTCCTGCCTTCCTCTGGCCCATGTTTCTTCCATTGGCCACAAGGACTGGAGACATCACCAAACACTAGCTTAAAATCAAGGCCTTCCCTCCACATCAGCTCAGCAAGCTCGTCCCATATTGAGAGGACAGGGCCTGGCCCCGTGCAGAGCTCCTCTGCTCCCTTGGAGCGGTAGTGGGAGAGGGCAGGAGTGACACACGGTGGCTGCTGCCAAGCAGCAGCAGTGGTAGATTGAAAGGCATCTGAAAGCAACCAGCCCAGAGCCCCTCCAGCTCAGGGCAGCAGCCTGGACAGTGAGGTGGGCCCAGAGCTCCTCCTCAGGCTCTCCTCCGCAGCAGGGCTTGCCAAGAGAGCCCAGCAGACTCAGGCTGACCTGTTACATACAGAAGCGGCCCTGGTGGCGGTTGGGCAGGGGGTGACAAATGAACCGCACGGAAGCCGTTAGCCTTCCTTATCTTCACGTTCAGTGAAACAGCTGCTACCTTGTCCCCAGATAACTGCTGTCCTCCAGCCTGCGGGGCACATTGGCGCTGGCTCTTCCAAATTGTACCAAGAAACTTGGAAGCCAGGTTTTATTTGAAATCTTCCAATTTGTCCATATTGACAACTATGACCATTAATTTTAGGAGTCAACTTACTCGGACTGAGGAGCCTCCGGACGGCTGATATAAGCATCATCCCTGGGCGTGCCTGTGACGAACGGCCTCTGACTCAGTGCACTGAGGGCTCCTTGCCCTCTCTGAAGGTGGGCACCATCTGACTGCCAGTGCTCCTGCTAACAGGGGAGCCGTTAGCAATGTGGGCAGGGCCCCCTCTCCTGCTCGTGGTGATGCCTGTACCTGGCAGGTATACAGCAATGTTTGTTGAACTGATTTCTCAACGTAGAGTTCAAAAACTTTCAAAATTACATAAGTTTAGACATTCAAAATCAGGATGTTAGGGCAGCAAATTTAGCTCAGTGGTATAAGCACCTACCTGGCAAGTGTGAGATTGTGAGTTCGATCCCGGGTACAAAAAAAAAATCAGGATGTTGCTACATCCACTAGGATTGCTGATATTAACACACACCCAAAACAAATGAGTTTATGAGAATATGGAGAAACTGAAACCTGTGTGCACTGCTGGTGAGAGTGTAAAACAGGACCGTCTGCATGGGAAACTGGTTGCATTTCCTTAAAATATTAAACAGAATTACGTATGATGCAGCAATTCTACTTCTGGGCATGGACACAAAAGAATTGACAGCAGGATCTCAGAAAGGTATTTGTACACCAAAGTGCACAGCAACCAACATGTGCAGTGGCCCTAACAGGCATCACTGTGATGGTTTATACACTGTATCAACTCGAGACATTTAGAAGAGTAACTAATTCAGCAGTTCTGCTCCTAGTGTGCAGAGGACATGCCCTTAGTTTTAGGATGTTGTTAATTGTGTCAACTTGAGAAGTTCAGAAGTTTAACTAAGTGACTCAGCAGCAGACCAGGGTCCTCACTCTGTAAACATACTGAGCCTGTGCAATAGGAGTGAATCATACACCCGCCCGAGGGGGTAGTACGCCTACACACAACACAAGGGAGGAAAAGAGGCTTGTTCCTCCCTCTTTTTGCTCTTACTGATTTTGCTTTTTTCTGCTCCTTGAACTGTTGCCCCTGCCATGCCACACTGCCTTGGAGCCAGCTGATTATGGACTGCAACCTCCACAAACTGTGAGCTAAATAAACCTTTCCTTTCTTGGGTGTCAGGTATTTGTCCCAGCAATGAGAAGAAAGTAACCAAGGCTATCATCATGTGAGTAGATATACAGAAGACCATGTATACCTACCACTGAATACCATCCAGCCTTGGAAAAGAAGGAAACTAACACAGGTGACAACACTGACAAGCAGTGGTGAAGACTTCCTACTACGTGAAATAAGGTAGGTGCCGTGGGACTGCCATGTGAGCCCGTGCACGTGGTATTCCCAAGCAGCCCAGTCCCGGAGGCGAGGACTGGCCCGGAGGTGCCATGACACCAAAGACAGAGAGGCAGACAGACCTCTGACTGCCCCAGGCACAAACAGTTGGAGGACTTAGCAACAGAAGTGTGGTTCTGGGCAGCAACAACACCAAGCGGATTCCCGCCAGTTGAGTCAGAACGAGGACTGTATATATTGGTCAAGACAAAAGTTACTCATCCAGACCAGAAGTCCCTGGTTTATCTCAAACTATCATCAGAGGCAGACACATTCCTGTCGCCAGAACCCATTGCAATGTTCCCCATGCCACTCTAAATGTTTGTCTCTATTCATAGATTGCTGGGAAACTGGTGAAAAGCTGATGGTGGTGACAACAGTGACCGTGGTGGTCACAACTCGAGATGACTGCAGTCATATCAAACCAAGTCCTTACAGAGGAGGTAGTGAGCATCAGCAGATTCCCGGAGACTGGAAGAGATTATGGGTCGGGGGAGGAGTATTTAATTGACACAGCATTACAGTTTTGCAGGATCAAGCATTCTAGTGATGGCTGCAGGGTGGTATGAACATACTCAGTGTCACTGCGCTGGACACCAGCTAAAACAGCCAACTTTACACCATGCATATTGCACCACATTTTAGAAGACAGGATAGGGGCTGGAGATTTAGCTCAGTGGCATAAGCACCTGCCTGGCAAGTGCGAGGTCATGAGTTTGATCCCCAGGACCAAAAAAAAAGGAGACACGATGTCGGTCCCTGGCCCCTTGTGCAAGGGCACAAGGAAGGGACTGGGTGGAAGGGATATGTGGAGACTCACAGTGCTGGCAGTGCACTTGGGGGCATCCCTGGTGCTTGCACTTTCACAACTGCTTTGTTCTTCCCTTGGGTCCAGCACCTCTGCCCACATGAGCACGGCCTGCACACTGACCCCTCTGACATGGGAGGCATCTCACAATCAGTGTGATGAGAAAAAAGAGCTGTCACCTGTTTGGTAGGTATTATTGTTTACTGCAGTACACAAAATAACGAGAGTCAATGGTGGCTAAGAGTAGATTCAACACAGGACTTGCGTTTTACCTTGTCGTTAGTCCTTCAGCAACAGAATATATGAGCTATTCTCCTCTTTCTCTGGCAAGATATGCTCTGTTCCTCTGGCTCTCTCTTCTCCTGCTGCCTTTTTAAGGCCCTGCCTTTGACATCTGTCCTCTCCCTTGATCTCCCAGTGACATCCAGCAGACTGCTGTCCTCCACAAGAGATGTTTGCACTTCTCCTTCAGCTCCACTCCCTGTGTTTTAAGTCTGCTCACCATCTCTCTCCAGATGTGTGTGCCCCTGCAGCTTCATCCTACGTGAACTTACCCCACTCTGAACCCTGCACTTCTGTTTCTTAAGGCACTTACCCTCCACCTTGTAGTGTGGCTTTCAACAGATAGTGTTGAGCAACTGTGATGTTAGATACTATTCCAAGAGCTAGAGACATGTTAGAGATGAAAGCAAGGTTCCCTTTGCCATGGAACTTCCATACTAGTGAGGGAGACTGATGATAAAAAACGTTCAGGCAGGTGTGGCATCATGTGCCCATAACTCTAGCACTTGGGAGGCTGAGGCAGTAGGATTGCCATGAATTTGAGGCCAGGTCTGTGCTACACAGTAAGTTCAAAGTTAAGCTGAACTACATAGCAAGACCCTGTCTCAAAAAAAAAATTAACTTTTAGCAATTAACTTTCCTTTAGAAAGAATTAAGCAGCTCTAATTGGGACTCCAAGCCTAGGTTATTTC
The DNA here is from genome assembly GCA_004027295.1 of Dolichotis patagonum. Taxonomy (NCBI): domain Eukaryota; kingdom Metazoa; phylum Chordata; class Mammalia; order Rodentia; family Caviidae; genus Dolichotis; species Dolichotis patagonum. Next base: position 5,318 of record PVJX010026736.1, read on the forward strand.
TGGTGCTGGCACTTCCCCAAAAAAAAGGCCATCCCAGCCAGGGCTCCACCTCCCCAAAAAGAAGGAAAATGTTATGGTTGATAAAGTGTGTCAAATTGAAAAAGTTTAGAAGCTTAGTTGAAAGACTCAGCAGGGAGCCAGGATTCTTACTTTATAAATATCCTCATCCTGTGCAAGAGGAGGGCACAGAGATTTTTGTATCATACCCACCCTGGGTGGGGGCTTGTGTACAATATAAGGGAGGAATACGCCTGTTTCACCCATTTGTCTCTGGCTGCTGCCTTGAAGAGTTGCCCCAGTGCCATGCCACCCTGCCTTGGAGCCAGCTGATTATGGACTGACACCTCCAAAAACAGTGAGGTAAATAAACCTTTCCTTCCTTCATTTTGGGTGCTGGGTGTTTTGTCTCAGCAACAAGAGAAAAGTAACCAGGACAGAATTTGGTACCAGAGAAGTAGAGTTGCTGCTGTGACTACTTCGGACCAGGTTTCAAGAGCCTTTGGGAGTGACTTGTGGGAAGAGGATGGAAAGGTTTGTAGATATCACTTGAATGTATAGAGCTGGAACTTAGGCTGTTCTGCATGGGAGATTCTGGTCAGAGCTCAGAAGACCACAAGCTGATAGAAAGCCTGCCAGTAAAGACCAGGCTCTAGAGGTTTCTGCTGGAAAGAAGCACTGCATTGGTTGTTGAACTCCACATGATATGTGCTATGGTTTGGCAGAAAGTTTGTCTGCATTTTGCTCGTGTCCAGAGACTTTGCCTGAGATGGAGATTAAGGGCGGTGGAATCTGGCAAAACAAATTTCAAGGCAGTCGAATGTTGAGGCTGTGGCATGGCTATTGTTAGGGGTTTTTAGACAGACTTACGTTGCAAATCAAGAGCAACGATCCAGCAGGATGATTTAAAATGCTAAGTCTGGCCAGAGAGGAAGCCTGAATAAAGCTGTAGACTACATAGGTAGAGCTGAGAAAATCCTGATTGCTGAGAAGGAACAGAACAGAAAAGACAATCTGAAGGTATCACAAAAAGCAGCAAGTCCCGAACCTTTGCAGCTTCCAAACTGCAAAAGCAGAGACTTTGCTTTGAAGAGACAGCCTCTGAGTACCATGTTCCAGAATGGCAGCAGCATAGAGCATCTGTTCCTCACACTCAGGTTCAAAGTGCCCAGTAATCCAGGCACTTGACCCCTACAGCCAAAAGAGAGGACAGCCTAGCTACCATTCCAGCTGGCAGCAGACCTCAGCATGATTCACATGGTGCTGGTTACAGCATACAGAATGCTACAGTTCTGAGCTTGAAAAGGCTTTCACCCGATTTCAGAAGGTGTGAGAAGCCAAGCAGTGTGCCCCTGAGAGTGGAGACCACAGAAGTTTGGAAAAGCCAGGAAAGTGGATCGTCTAGGGAAACCTACAAGGATGGAGCAAAGCCAGTCCAAGAGAGAAACCATGGGATCCGTAAGCACCAGAAGTGCCACAGGGGTGGATCACACAAGCCCTTTGAGCTCACTCTGCCATAGATTGCCTCACACAGCGCGCGTGGAACCACAGGACTTAATGCTTGCCCTGCTGGATTTTGGACTTGCTTGTGTCCCAATCCTTTGTACCCTCCTGTTTGTACCCTTTGGAATGATAATGTTTATCTTGAGCCATTGAATGTTGGAAGTGTTTAACTTTGTTTTCATTTGTACAGAGGCTTGTAGCTAAGAGTTTGCCTTCCATCTTGGAGGAGATTTGGGACTTGAACTTTTCAGCAATGCAAGAAACTCTTAGGACTTTGGCAACTCTTGCAGATGGACTAAATGCCTTTTGCATAGGATGTGTATGAGTCTTTGGGAGGCCAGGGGCAAAATGTTATGGTTCCAAAGTAATATAATGTTGACAGACTTAATGCTGGTTCTTAAGGATTGTTAAACTGTGTTATAATGTTCAAGTTGCAAAACGTTAAGAATAAGCATGCCTCTGTGTCTGGAGGCTGGTTGACAAGTTGAGGAGGGGTGGATTGTTATGGTTGATACATTGTGTCAACTTGAGAAGTTTAGAAGTTTAACTGAGAGACTCTACAGGGAGCCAGGGTTCTTATTTTGTAAATATCCTCAACCTGTATAAGAGGAGGAGATTTTGTAAGATTTTGTAAGGAGATTTTATGAGTGCTACATTTGCAGGGGTGGAGGAGGGTGCTTGTGTAGAATATAAGGGAGAAGAGGGGTGTTCCCCCTAAATAACCCTTTCCTTCCTTCATTTTGGGTGTCTGGTGTTTTGTCCCAGTAACCAAGACAGAAGATGAGCACGTCCTGTTCAAAGTCCAGCCAGGCCCCGGCTTCCAAGCAGGAAAAGGACTGAGAAACAAGGCCGGAGAGGCCACACAAGCTGCCCCTAGCGAGTTCAGCGCTCCCTGAGTGCTGCTGGTAGGGGGTCAGAAGGCGCCCAGAGTAGTGCCAACACTTAGGAGACCTCGGACCAACCAAAAGGGAACAAAAACAAGGGCACTGCCAAGATCGGGAAAACCACCAGGGAGCAACCCACCAAATAAACAGGAGAGGGTGAAGAGGGGGTTTTCTCCCGGGAGTCCTCGGAGGAGAAAGTGAAAGCGCCGCGCCCCACGCTCTCTGAGAAGCGCCTTCCTTCTGGGACTGGACAGCTTGGCGCCATCTCTGCCTGTCCCCCGCCCTCCCCACTCGCCACACTGCGCGCCAGCACTGCGGAGGGGTGGGCGCGGGGGCGCAGGACACAGTCGGGGCCGCTCCCGCAGCCTCAGCAGCAGCCCTGCCTGCGCACACTCGCCTTCCCGGACCAGGGCAACATCCGCACCCGCGCCCTTCCCCCTCCTGCCTCGGGGTCCCTGCGCTCTGAGCTCTTCGTGGAGGGACCCCCTTCTCTGTCTCAGGCGCCCTCCGGCTGCCCTCTGGGGGCCTGGGAGGGCCCCTCTGGCCCCGTCTCTCTGACCCCCCCACCCCGTGCTGGCAGCAGCCTGAGGCCGGCGGAGGTGGGGGTGGGCCCCCTACACACCGCAGTAGGGCTCACCCCCTGCCTGCTCTTCCCCCACCGTCCTGGTCCACCGCCAGGCTGGGCACCCCGCGGAAGGACCGGAGGGAGCCGGAGCCGGAGGCCTCGCCTGCCGCCCACACCAGGGGGCCGGGGGGGGCAGCCCCTGTGGCAGCCCGAGGCCAGCTTTCCCCTACCTTCCTGCCCTGTCCCCCCAACCCCCAAGGCTCTGGTTCCGTCGTTTCCTCTGTTCACAGACTGCTTCTGGACCATTGTGGTGGCTCTTGTTCAATGTTTCAGTCTTAGACATTTGTCATTGCTGCTGCCACCAGCGCCAGACATTCATCCTCATCACCTCCCATTCTGCCTGGTCCCTCCCCAAGGCTCGGAGATGGGGGCTGCAGGTGCCCAGACTGAGTGCAGAGCACCCTGGCGCCAGGGAAGGTGGGGCGCTGCCCCTAGGATGCTATCACAAAGTGAAGAGGGTCTGCGTTGACCGTGGAAGGGTGTAGGGGCCACCAGCTCCCGGTGTTCTGTCGGGGAGGGTGGCTCTATTGTCCCAGCCTGGGGCTCCCCTGCTGGTTTCCTACTTGCAGTTACCTGAATTAAAAAAAAGTCCTTTCCTGGAAAATAAATAAATAAAATAAAAATAAATAAAAAAGAATTCAGCGGGATAAGGACATGAAATGCCACAGTGAGGTGCTCTGGTTACTTGCTGCCCTTCCCTCCCACTCTCCTCCCTGCTGCTCTTTATTTGTCCCCAAAGGCAGAGCCACAGTGACTCTCCCCCAGGCCCCTTTGCCCTCTTCTTACAGGCACCTGAGTTAGAAATACAAGCAGTGAGACAGGGCTGGGTTCTCGAAGGAGCCAATGCAGAAGCCCAGATACCTTGCAACCTTGGGGGAGACAGGCACCTCCTGTTGTGGGCCAGGCCTCAAGACAAAAGATCAAAAAGATGCACCCACAACCTGAGGACTGATATTCTAAAGTTCTCTATCACCCTGAGGAAGTCAGGAGTCACCATTCCAAGCCCCTAGGGGAAGAGTCACTGCTCTGTGAGAATGCCTGCCTTCTACTGAATGATTAATTTTATTGGCTAACCATAGTTCTGTGCCACCGTATGCCCATCTGCCTTGCAAATTCCTAGTTTGTCTCACTTTAAATTTGTCTCACTACATGATTTTTACTCTATAAAAGTCCCTAGAAAAGACAGAGTCCTTGACAACCCACTCGGGACCCCTTCTGTCTCTCAGACAGAAGCTTTCTTTCTCTCAATAAATACATTCTGCTCTTAACTTCCGTTGTTCCTAAAATTCATTCTTCGATTTTAGAGAATACGAACCAGACATATAGCAGGTCGGGAGTTTCCTTCCCCTGTATCACTCTGACTTCGTACTGAATTCAGCCAACAGGGAGCAGAAAGGGCGATGAGAGTGTGAGAAGCTGGAGGTGTATGCACGTGCACACTGATTGGCCAAGGCCTCCAAAGGCCTCCAAAGAAAAGCATCCTGATTTGTAGCATTTCTGTGATGCAAAAAATCCCACCATGAGCGATTTCCAACAGCCAACACAATATTGGAGCTGAAACATGTTAGGATTTTCGGCACGATGAAACAGCAAAATATGAGATAAAGAGAGACCTTTATGCCCAAGGACGTGGAGAGAAGTCCACGAGCACAGACAGCCTGGCCTTCTCTAACCCGCCTGTGTGGGTTAGGGTACTCATATAACCTCTGACCGGGGCGGCGCCCAGGGTGGGCACAGGTAACACACAGGTTACTGATTGGGGCTATTTTCACGCCACTGGGAAAGGTGGCTACAGTTTGGTCCTGCCCCTTGGTTCTGCCTTCCACCACAGCTTTCCAGGGCACAACTTTTTCAAAACACAGTTGCCTAGGATGTGACATCAGAAGCCATGAGCCAGCTCCAGCACCTCATTGGTGAGGAGAGCGCCAACTGGGAACATCGCAGCCCCTCCCAGCTGTGTGGCAAGGACTGCAATCTTCCAGCTCCATCTAGAAGTTCTTCCTCAACTGTGGAGCCTCATAATTTAATGGATGTCCCATGGGTAACTAAAAGCAGAATGAAGCTGGCAGCCTGCCATCAGCTCTGTGTCTTTCTCCTTTAAACTGCTGGTCGGGTCCCTGTTCATTTCTGCAGGCAGCCACGTTCATCATTTACGGAGTATCCACACTAAGCGTTCATTGATCCTAAATTTACCTATCCTAGTCCATCTCCCTTCCAGACTGAGGACACCAAGATAAGAATAAAGTCACTTTTAGGATTTTCAGGGACATCTAATTTCCAGCTTTGATGACTTCAGTTCCAGAGGCCCCCTCAAGTAGTACCTAGAAATCTCTAGTCCTTGTCCTAAACCTGCAGTCACTTTGGATTCCAGCAAGCCATGTTGGGCACGGATAGAGCAGTGGCCCCCGGGGTCCCAGTGCCTCAGCCTCCCTCCTCCCACCTCCTAGTGCTATTCAAAATTCTGTGGAGCGCGTTTTCTTTATTGCAGGACTCTGGTAATCCGTCTGATGCTGTGGCGCTAAGGCAGAAGGCAGAGAGTGGGCAGGAATTCCTGTCTTGGGCTTGCTCTCCCTCCCCAGTTCCCAAGCTTTCTCATATTTGACTTCCCACAGTGATAATTCTCATGCCTGACATGTACCCAAAACTCATTTGCCGAATTACATAGACTCAAGACCATCTATTGCTTTTCTTTTGCTCTCTCAAAAGTGGTCTTTGTTCCTGTGAATTTTGCTAATGCTCTTTCATGCCACACTTGAATCTCCAGTTGGGTGCATGCCCAACTAGTTAGTGCTTGTGGGAGATACTGTAAAGCCCTCCTACAAAAATTACAGCCCTCTTAGGAAAAATCACAGTCCTTTTAACAAAACTGCTGGATGCAGGGACAGAGTGGATAATTTACATACATTTAGAAGATGAATTCAAAAACTATTAAATCCAAGCATGTAGAAATCAGCATAATTTGCTACAATTGTATTTAAATCTGACATGAATGCCCAGTTGGTGAACTACCATCCTGAAGTTTTGCCACCCACAGAGCAACACCCACCAGTGCTCAGGCAGACTGTTGGTCTCTGGTCTGCAGAGATGGTAACCTTGATACAGCTCTGCTCCAGTGCCCCCCCCCATTCATATCGGGTGCTATAGCCCAGAGAACCAAGCAGGTCACCTACACAAGGCTGATGGCCTGGATTCTCCCCACCAACCAAAAGGCCACTCACTCCCTGTCCTGCCAGCCCACCTGCACAGGTGAAGTTGAGTTGGCAGACAGGATAGGATTAGAAGATTAGCATTAGGATTGGGATCTGGGTTGAAGTCAGAATTGTGATGGGGTTTGGGTTTAAGTGGAATTTAAGGTTAGGAGAAAGTAGAGTTACATTTAGAATCAGGGTTAAAATCAGAGAACACAGAAGAGCTAGGTTAAAATTGGGGTAGAGTAGAGGTTCATATTGAAGGTCGGTTAGGGATGGTTTGTGTCTTAAATGTTCCCCAAAGGCCCTCCCTGTGTGGAAGGCTTGGTCACAGCCTGTGCCACTCTTTAAGAGGAGGGGCCAAGTAGAAGAAAGATAGACATTGGGTGTGCACCCTGGAAGGGGATGCTGGGACCCTGGCTTCTTCCTGTCTCGCTCATCACTTTCCAGACAATGTGAACTGAGAGGATTCCTCTGCCACATACTCTGCCATGTGTGCTGCCTCACTACAGACCCAAAGCAAGGCCTCTCTGTGAAATCATAGCCATGGACACCTTTCCTCCTACTAAGATATTTACCTCAGGTATTTTTGTCACAGAGATGGAGAACAAACATAAACTATGGTTGACGTGAGGTTACGGTTAGAATGTGGGTTACAGAGGGTAAGAATTAAGGTTGAGTTAGAGTTGGCATTAGGGTTAGAGTTGGAGTTATGGTAATGGATAAGTTTAAAGTTAAGAGACAGATTAGATTTAAGGACCCTTGTCTAGGCACAGTAAGATTAATGTTATAGGAGGGAGTGTAGAACTTCATCCTGCCCAGGCCCACCAGACAGCATGATTAAGATTAGAGTTCATTAATGAACCATTACTGGAGTCAGTATTAATCCTAAGGAAGAGATACTTGGATTAAGTATCAACCTTATTTAGATTTGCGACTACACTGGGGAAATATTTGATTTATAAGGGCCTATTGGAGAAATATAACAACATCTTGGTACTACCTGCTCCCAAATGATCTCCTAAATGTACCTCTTTTAGTTTACAACATTAGACTTTGGGATTCTTCTGTAAAATCACAGTATTTAGTAGTAGAAACTGATTCCTTCTTAAAACATTTACCCAACTAAATCTGTAGATTAACTATCCCTGCATCTGTTCCCCATTTCTTAGTTAAGATTTCTAGTTTGTTGTGGTGGTTGTAACTATTTTTAGGGACAAGGTCTCTCTGTGAATCCCTATCCCACCTGGAACTTCTTATGTATCCCAGGCTGGCCTTGAAGTCACAGTTCTCTTGTCTTAGCCTCCAAAGTACAGAGTACACAGCTGTGTGTCACCACCCCTGACCCAGAATTCTAATTCTGAGGGTTTCTAGTGACACTCTTAGCTGACAGCTCCAACCCAGCTTTGGGTAGGTGCACCCTTGTGACTACCATGGTCCATGAGCAGTGAGGGGATGTATAGGTAAAACTTCAGGGATGTCCTCTATCAAAGGAGAGTGCACCTGTCTCCATCCCTCCCATTCTGGTGGCCCTAGACTGGTGCCCCATAGCTGGGTCGTGCAGTCTGTCACTCTGAACTGCCTTTTCAGGACTGCTTTCTAACAGATGAGAGAGAAATCAAAATGTTCAGCCCTCTGTTTTTGAAGCAGTGCTGTGGTTTGGATGAGTGTCTAGAGGCCCATAGTCCCATTGGGACACAATGAAACTTTGAGCACTGAGGCCTAGCAGAAGCCCTGAGGTCACTGGAGGGTTTGTTGCCTTCAAAGGAGACCCCAGGACTTTTTTCTCTCTCTTTGCTGCTGACTCATGTTCTAAGTCATTTGCTCCTCCATTCACTCTTGCCCTGATGCCCCACCCTTGCCAAAGGCTGAAAGCAACAGGGCTACCTGCTCTTACACCAGAACCTCCAAAACTATGAGCTCAAACAAACCTTTTCTCCTTATAAGTTAATTGCCTCAAGTATTTCATTATAGTAATGAAGAGCTGACTGATACAAGCCTGCCAAATGATGTCACAACTTCCCCAACTGCATGCCAAACCCTCCTGCCTCTGCCAGAGAAACTGTAGCCTATGGTGCAGCAAATGCCAGTCTATATTGACTCGTCTGCATTCCTACTAGCTTCTGAGTCACTAGGTAGCAGAAACCAAGGATCAATGCCCCACCACATATCCTGAATGTCTTTACCCTTATAATTAATCATGGAATCCCAGTCCCCTCACCTGTATGGATCCTCACATCCTCATGGCCACCAGTGCTCTATCTCTGTGGAAAATGGGATCGTAACTCCATATAGGATGACCAGGCCACACAAAAATAATGCTATAATTACAATGAACTGCCATGAGGAGCTGCTAGGACAGGGCAGCTGGACAGGGTTCCTACAGAGCTGGGTTGGAAAGGAAGCTGAGGGAGGGCTGCCACCCAAGGCTGTATGCCTCAGCCATGCTACTTTGTGATTTGCAGCTACTTATCCTGAAACAGTAAATAGCAATAGCAATTATAGTGATAATCATTGAGGTTTACAATATGGCAAATACTAGCTGAAATGCTTTACCAGGATCAACTATCTAATCTTTATAATAAGCTCATGAAGTAAATCTTACTGTTGTAATTTGTTTAAATGTCGCCCCAAAGCCTCATCAGTCATGGAGGCAGCTGAGTCTAGCATTTGTGATTGGTTCATTGTCTAGCGCTGGGATTGGCAAGTGAGTGCTGCACCTGCCCAGGAATGGGGAGCTGACATGCAATATAAGGGAGGGAAGGAGGCTTGCTCTTCCCTTTTGCCCTTTTTGCTCTTGTTGGTTGGGGTCTCCATGAATGGCTGCCATGTAGCTATATGATCCTGCCTTGGAAGCAGCCGAGTATGGCCTGAAACCTCCAAAAACTGTAAGATAAATAAACCTTTCCTTCCTTCATTTTGGGCATCAGGTATTTTGTCTCAACAACAATAGAAAAGTAACCAAGACACTATATTTCCTTTTTTACAGAATGAGTACCTAGGGCACAGAGATGTTACAAAATATACCCAGGGTTATAGAACTGTGAAGTATAGAGCTTGGATTAGAAGCCAAGCAACCTGAGCCCTGGGCCCAAGCTCTTACACACCATGGTCTACTGCTACCATGTGCAACATATTCATTCAGTAAATAGTAACTACTGTCTGCTAAGCACCTTCTATAAGCCAGAGTCTGCTACAAGCAGTTCTCGGAACTGATTTTGTCCCTAGGGAACATGTGGCAATGTCTGGAGCCATTTTCCTACTACCACCCATTGTATCAAATATACAAGAATTTACAAGCTTAGCTTACACCCACAAAGTCATGGAAAAGAGTGCAAAAAGAGCGCATGAAAAGAGTGCAAAAAGGCTGCATGTCGGAGATCTGAAGGAGCCAGTCGCAGGCCTGGAGCTCCCTCCCTGTCATGTCCCAGAGAGTCCTTATCGAGAGGCTGAAGGGTCTGTGCTGAAAGTCAGAACATGGTGTCCAAGGTGAAAGCAAAGACTGGAGCTCCTCCAAAGAAACAGAAGCAGCCTTCCTTCTTTGTTTCCCCCTCTGCATCATTCTGTTGATAACCCTCCCTAGGGTGGATCTTCCCACACCCAGAACTATACTGAGTCAATTTAGTTGGGCATAATTTACTTAAATTGACACAATCAATCAACCATCACATCCACAGTAAGGGATACTACTGATCTGGAGTAAGGCCAAGGATGCTCTAGACAGCCCGCTATGGCCAGCACAGTCCTGTCAAGAAACAATGACCCAGGCCAGAGTACCCACAGTACCAATGTCAGCAGAGTCTGATCTGTTGTAAGCATTTTCTCAGTTCATCTTCACAACAACCCTGTGAAATAGCTGCTATTATTACCATTTTATGGGTTAAAAAAAAAACTAAGGCTTAAGATTAAGCAATTTACCCAAAGTGCCCAGGAAGTGAGTGGTCACTATAACCAACATCTGTGTCCAGCACGATGCTGTCTGGTTCATGTATTACACTGCATACTGTCTCCTATGACTGCTATAATACATTACCAGGAATCTGGAGATTTAAAGCAACATAAATTTATTCTTTTACAGTTCTGGAGTCCAGACATTGGCAGTCAGTATGCCTAGGCTGAAATCAAACTCCCTCTGGAAGCTCTGGTGAAGAATCCACAAAGTAGCAAACTAGCATTCCTTGGCTTATGGCCATATCCCTCCAAACTTCAGGGCCAGGATCTGTGTGTGTGTGTTTGTGTGTGTGTGTTCAAATGTAGGACCTCACTCATGCTAAGTATGTACTCCACCACTGAGCTGCACCCAAGCCCCAAAACCAGAATCCTCAAACCTCTCTGTGCTCTAACTTTGATGTGTGATGACATCAGGGCAAACACAGACAATCCAGGGTCATCTTCCCACCCCAGGGTCCTTAACTTGATTGCATCTGCAAAGATCCTCTCCCCTCACCCAAAAAGTAAAGTTTTCAAGTTCCAGGGATAAGGATCTGATAACTTTAGAAGCTACTGTTCAGCCCACTACATATAAATCCACTCAGAGATACTGTAAAGTAGTTATGTGACACCCATTTCACAGACGCACCAGGTTCTGCAGGAGATGAGCCACACTCTACCGGGGTAAGATCAACTGCATGACTCCTGGGCACTCAGCCTTTCAGGTGAAGCAAAACCTATTCGAGAACAGCTCCACACGCACTCACCACAACCATACACACGCACACTAGATTTGGCTTGAACGGCAATCCTCTCTAAATTCAAAAACCTTTTTGTTTATGTTGTTTTTGTGGTTTGTGTTGTTTTTTGTGGTTCTGGAGGTTGATCACCAGGGCCTGGAAAATGTCAGGCAAAGGCTCTCCCACTTAGCCACATCCCCAGCCCTTTTTATTTTGAGATAGGATCTCACCAAGTCACTAAGCGGCACACACTGGCCCCGAACTTGAGTAGCTGGGATTACAGGTGCACACCACCATACCAAGCTCAGAAAGTCAAAATCTGCAAGACGAAAGGCAAATCCATTTTACTCCAAGGAAAATAATTGAGCATGTTATTTTTATATGTGTGCCGACACAGGCTTGCATAGGTACAGCAAGAGCTCCTGCAGCGTAAGACAACACCAGACCTTAGAGAGAGACGAAGCCTGCAATGAACCCCTGCGAACAAAATCACCACCCTTGGCCATTCTGCACCTGGACCCATTGGGGTGGGCTTAGGGGTGGTGAAAACAAATGAAATTATGTGAAGATAATTTTAAATTAAAATGAGATCATGTGAATTTGTAACTGTGTGTTAATCACAGGTCCCCAACTGGATGAGATATTCATACAAAAACAAACAACACCTCTTTCCTCCTTGAGTCTTCCTTTGTCCCTTTTTATCCCTCCTGCCCTGTGCTGAGCATACTACAAGTGCCTCATAAATCCAGGGCAATGAGGAGACCCTGGGTTTTACATGAAAGGCATATGGATTTGAGTAAGTTCTGACTAAAATTAATGGAGAGTCACCCAAGTCTCTCCACCACTCCCCAAAGAGAACCTGACATTGCTACCCAAATTCTCCATCCTCTGGGAAGGTCTGAGCCTGAGACAGTCTGAGTAGGAACCCAAGAGGGAAGCTAGAAAAATGGCCTACACAGGCCCTGGAGGACAGGATAGATGGCTAGAGAGAAGCTAAGTCAATTGCACAGGGAAGAGAAAGGTGTCCCAGCCAAAGAGGAGATGTTCTGACATGGCCCGCCATGGGATTGGCACCGTGACTGTCCGCCAGCCTCCTCCTGCCCCATAGATGTCACAGAACAGATATCAGCAATGGGCTTAGAAAGAAAGGAAGTAGCAGAGCATGCAGGTAAGCAGAAGTTCTCTAGGAGCAAGTGGGCATATAGAAAGGAGTAGGAGAGGGATGAGTTAAACAAAAACTCATCTTCACCCAGGCCTTAGCTAATTACGGTACCATTGCTGGTAAGCAAAGGAAACAAAGCTGGAACTGCCGAGAGACGGCGAGTGCGGCCATTCCTCACAACAGCAGCTGCTGTCCTGCCACAGGGGAGTCCAGGGTCTCATGGGTCAGGGGCGCTGATCTACAGCCACCTAAGTTCTATGAGGGAGACCTGCTCTGGCAGGCTCTTGCTATTACTGAAAACCTTTCAGTGAAGTTTACATTTGTGTCACGGTTTATGTTGATGGCCCCCAGGCCTCATGCGTTTGCATTGTGCATTTGTGATTGGTTCATTGTCTAGTGCTTGGATTGATGGTGTCAGTGCTACACCGGCTGAAGGGTGGAGCCAGCATACAATGTAATGGCTGGAAGAAGGTGTGTGTGTGTGTGTGTGTGTGTGTGTGTCTTGTTGGTTTCTGCCTTGCTGTTTGCAGGCTCCATGAACTGAAGCCCGCCACGCCACCCTGCCTTGGAACCAACTGAGTATGGACTGAAACCTCCAAAAACTGTAAGAAACAAACCTTTCCTTTCGCAACTTTGGGCATCAGGTATTTTGTCTCAGCGACAAGTAAAAAGTAACTAAGACAATTTGTAATCCCAAAAGAAAATCATTGGAATTCTAGCGAGTTAATTCCACTCTACCACTCTTCCAGTGCAACCTATGGCATAAATAAAGGCACAATTATACATCCAAGATGGTGGGCAGCCAAGGCGTCCTAAGTCTGATACAGGGGAATGAAACTCTCAGCCTACTAGATGTCCGGTATGAGTTCGTGTTCTCTAAAACTGAAGAATAAATTTTAGGAACAATGGAGGTTAAGAGCAGAGAATGTTTATTGAGAGAAAGGAAGTTTCTATCTGAGAAACAGACAAAGGGGGGTCCCGAGTGGGTTGCCAAAGGCTGTCTTTTCTAGGGACTTTTATAGAGTAAAACCATGAGGTGAGATGGGTCCAAGGTGAGGAAAACCTGGGAATTCACAAGGCAGACATAAGATGGGACACAACTATGGTCGACCAATAAGATTAATTGTTCAGGTAAAATTGATCACATCAGAGGCAGATGGGGAATCGAGTCACGAAGCGAGGGTCTTGGGGATGAGTGACTGTGAGAATGGTGGGAAGTATGTGAGAGCCAGGCACTGCACTAGGTAGAAGGCCTGAAATCACCTCTGCAATACGCGGAGAAGAGTAGGGGAGATATGCAGAAGAAGGAATCTGCATAACACAGCTCAAGGTAGCATCTAATGTTTTGGCGTCATGCTTCAGCTCTGACTTGTAATCTTTTATGTCCTGGGAAGTCATAGCCTCTTGAGGCTTGGCTCCAGCCAACAACATGGAGCATGGCTTTCCCTCCCACCCAGCTCACAGGGGCCTTCTGGAGCTCTGGGGTGGGGTATCCACCACTCACTGTCAGCTTGCTTCGAAGACTATACAACAGCACCTGCGGGAGACCAATTTGCATTGCTTAAAGCTGATAGAGGGATATGGAAAAGTCCTAGCCAGCTCTGTACCTGTCAATACATGTACATAGGGCCAGGTATAGCCAAAATGAAAATAATTGCTCTTCTGGCAAGCACAGTCATCCAGGTGGTCCTCCATACTTGCTTACCCTCCAAAGTAAAGGCAACAGAGGAGCCACGGCAACAGGCCACAAAGGGAGCTGGGGCCCTGGGAGGAACTTCTGAGACCCCTTTCCAGCTTTCTTCACTGCAGCCTACAGGGGAGGAAAGCACACCTGTGGCTGTTTAGTGGCACCATCTTGTTACAGGCAGCTGAGTTAGTTAGAAATATGATAGGCAGTCAGACAGGGCTGGGCCCTCAAAGGAGCCAGAGCAGAAGTTCAGATACCTTGTGACCTCTGAGGAGACAGGCACCTCCTGCTGTGGGCCAGATCTCAAGACAAAAGGCAAAGCAAACACAACCACCTCCTAAGGACCCACAGTCCAAGTAGTTCTCTCTCACCCCGAGGAAGTCAGGAGTCAGCATCCCCCCCCCACCCCACAGGAAGGGTCACTGCTGTTAAGCATGCCCGCTTACTACCTGACTCGCTCCCCCATTTGCTCCTTCCTGATTTAATCAATTTTACCTGAGCAATTTTACCTGTCGCTGTATGCCCACCTTTCGAGTTCCCATCCCCCCCACCGACCCATCTAACCTTGTGGTTTTACTCTATAAAAATCCCTAGACAAGACAGAGTCTTTGACAACCTGCTCGGGACCCCTTCTGTCCCCAGACAGAAGCTTTCTTTCTCTCAATAAATATACTCTGCTCTTAACTTCCATGGTTGCTAAAATTCATTCTTCGATTTTAGAGAACACAAACTGATACTGGACATCGAGTAGGTCCAGAGTTTCATTCCCCTACATCAATCTGGCTCTTTAAAATGAGATAATAGGGGTAGAAGAGCCCTGAGAACAAGGCCTTGTATAAGTGCAAGTTATTACTGCTGCCTTTGTTATTATCTCGATGCGATTCACAGACATGCAGCTGACAAAGGGAAGGTAATAACAGCCTGTCCAAGAATGTAAGGTGTTCTGATGGCTTCATGGAAGTGGGGGTGGGGTGGGGGTAGAGGGCGGTAATTTTAGTCCTCGTCCCTTCAGATGCTGTCAGGGGAAGGCATCACTCACTGTGTCTAACCACCTGCAGTGACAGACAGAGGCTCTGCAGAGGGACCAACCTGGTTCTGGCTCAAGGTGGGGCTGGGCTGCAGCCTGTGTATGTGTGCTTGGCACCATTCAGCTCGGCTTGACAAACAGGACATCATCGTGTGACAGCAATGAGGAACAAGAATGTTATTGTCAAGCCAATGCAGCCATCTGCCGGACAGAGACCCAGAAACTGAATGGGCCCTCCTGGAACCCATGATGAAATCCTCTGGGAAAATGTGTCAACTCAACTCATGGCTCACTTTGAGCAGGAGCAGGAACCTTATAGCCCCTTGGGCAGTCCCCAGAGGTACGCATGCCCCTAATCAGCTTTGCTTCACCCTGCCAGGCTCTACTCCAAAGATGCCCCACTCTTATCTGGGACTTTTCCCAAGGGTGATTATAGAGAAGGAAAAACCAGAGATGTGGGGATTTCTCCCCACCAGCAGGTAAGCAATCAGCCCTGCAGCAGACACCTGCTGGCACCCTCACTCTGGTCTCTCCTGACAGCGCCTACAGGGCAATGTCAGGTCTCCTACCTTGAGGTCTCAGGGCCCGAGGTGGCCCCTCCCCGTGTCACAGCTCCAGGTTTCTCACCCATGCTTCTGACCACGTGGCCAGAGAGTGAGCCTCAAGGGCGCATGGGCTAAGGGTTGGTCACCAGCCTGGGACACAGTTGCCAGGTGGCAGAGTGCTTAAGAAGTGAGGCCCAGGAGAAGGAGTGAGACCACTGGGGCTGTGCCTTTGGAGAGGATATTGGCTCCCTAGTCTCCTTTTTTTTATTAACTCATTCATTCCCAACCATGAGGGGAATGGCTTTCCTCCACCATGCGTCCCTACCACCCAAAGCAATGAGGTAAACTGTCATGCACTTAAACTGCTGAAACACTGAAAATCATCTTTTCTTTCTTTAAAGTTGGTTGACCTCAGGGGCTTTTCACAGTAACCGAAAGCTGACAAACACATCAGGGTTCCCATGACCTCCTCCTGGGCTTCCTTAGTTTGCTGAGTGGGTCGCATAACATGGAAGGATTTACATTTCTCAATTGATGGGATCCAGATGGAGAGATGGCCATGGGGAGGGTGTGAAGTTCTGTGCTGTCCCTGGCAGCCTCTCCAGGATGTCTGTGGGCTCAGCTGTGCCAAGCCCTGTGCCCTGTCCTTGGGGTGTGTGCACCTTACCTCACAGGCATGCCTGCACCTACATTTCTCCTGGCTTCCCTGCAGCACCCCTCTCCAGAGTGTGAGGCAGGACATGGCTGCGATGCCAGAATAAGTTGGAGTTCTGAGCCAGGAACTATGGATTTAAAAAAAAAAATGCAGATCTATACAATTCATGTTAGCACGCCCAGGGTCAGGGACAGGTGTGAAGTCAGGACTCAGGTTCCTTTGCTCCTGATTTGCATATGAACATTATTCCTGCACACGCTCTGAGACAGTCACTGCGATTTCTTCCTTGCCTACCCCCAAATCCTGCTCTTCCCCCATCCCAGGGAAAGTAGGCTTTTGTCCCCATGTGCCTGACAGTTGCCTTCTCAATCCCTGAGCATGAATTCCACCCATCACCAGCACATGCAGCCTCATCTGAACCTGTCACTGCCTCCCAGCTACTCACCTCCCTAGCCACCTACGCTTACTGCTTCCAGAATGCAGTGGAAGGGTTCTCTTTTTCTCCACTGATTTCCACCGCTGCTTCCAATTGAACTTGTTTGGGTCAGGACCTGGCCTGCTCCGGGATCACCAGCATTCCCACTTGGGCCCCGAGCTCAGCGAGGCCCTGAGCAGGGCCAGCAGGCTGTGTCCTGCAGGTATGCAGCCCTGTTTTCTCCTGACAGCCTGGGGTCTGGACAGTGACCTCCTTCCAGTGGTCCCTGCATAGCCTGCCTTATCTATCACCCCCGAGAAGGCTGTGGCATCTAATAAAATGTGAAGCAGATTTCAAGGCACAAAGAGAAAGACATGTCTTGCTTTTAAACTGCCATCACTCACCCAGAGGCCGTGTGCTGGGCTGGAGAATTCTCGAGAAGAGCGCTGCCCATGTCAAATTACATATCCTTTTGTGTGTGTCTCTCACTCTGCCATCCCCCCACCCAATCCTGGGTCCCAAATTGCTGCAAAAGCTCTGGCTTAAAATCCCCTGGGGAGGCTTCAAGAGACTTCCCAGGATTGCTAGAACGAGGTGATGGATGCGGGCTGCACTGAAAGCACAGGCGCCCACAGGCGAGCAGCCTGCATTAGGATCACTGTGACTGCTGTGAAGTGCGGTGCCCCGCATGCTTCAGAAGCTGACAAGCCGGAAAGGGGGTATCCTCTTGTCAGAACCCTAGTGCTATGGAAAAGTGAAAAGGAGAAACACACTACAGAGCTGGAATCTACAAACCTCTTTCCTTCTGCAGTTTGCTCTCGAATTCTCAGGGTGCAGAGCAGGGAAATGCTGCTGAAGCACCGGGACTGTCCTGTGCTTGTCCACCCTGGGTCCCCGGCCAAGAGAGGACATGGCTGAGTTCTGCTGCTCAGCAGCTTCCCTCAGCAACGAAGATCTTCCCGAAGACTGCCCACTACGAATGGGCTTCCTCCATCCTGCCTACTGGGCAGTAAAGGGCCCTGTAGCTTAGTGACCCCATTCCCTAAGTGCTGCGTCTGACTGCGTGGCATACCCAACCCCTCACCTCAAGTGCTTCATACCCACAGATCCGAAATGCTCTCTGCTGCTCCACCACCTGGCTTGCAGGCAAATAGGACAGGTGTTCTGAATGCCGTCTGTTCTGAGCCACATCTGCAAAAGGTAATAAAAGCCGTGGGAGTTAAAGACCTTCATTAGCCAGGATACAGAAGCAAGTGTGGGAGTCAACACTTGGCCCTCAGTCCCAGGAACACCGCAGGAGGTGGCCTGGACTCTGTGTGCAGGGCCCCCAGGGAGGACAGCTGGACTGGGTGTGTAGTGTGCTGTGGACTCCAGTCTGGCTCCTGCCCTGTGGGCCTTTGTTCTCTCCAGTGAGCACTGATGGAGTTCAAAGATCCTCCCGTCCACTCCCTCACTGGGGGAAGTGGACACAGCACAGGCCCACTGAGCACGAAGAGCTGTTGAAGCTGGGTGGGAACCCCATTGCCACCACTAGCCTTGACAAGTGGAAACCAGTCAACCTTCAAGTGATTTACATTTATTAGACTGTTCAGCATAAAGACCAGTACAGAACTAAGCAAACTACACACACACACACACACACACACACACTTCTTCGGGGTCTGGATTAAAGGCCAAGTGGAACCTTAACATGCAGGTTTATGTCTGGGATGTTTCTTGAGTCACCGTGTACAATGGATATTCTCTGGCCCCAGCAGCTGCTCCTGCCAGCCAGTGCAGTGGATCCGCAAGAAGGCGCTTGTCCACTTTTCCAGAGCCTTCCAATGTTGATTTAGCCACTTAAACAGAGACGGCACATCTCTTGCAGTGGGAACACATGCTGCAGAGCTCTCAAAGTCACAGGTTCTTACTGGCTGTGGGGGGCACAACCCTTTCTGACATGCGTGTCCCTAGGGCTCCTGCCATGCACATCCTTGATGAGTTATATGCAAAACTGCAACTCAATTATACTGATCCTAGAACTGACACACGTATGTGCTGATACTGTCCCGCTACCCACCTGGTCATGGGTCTGAGGACACCAAGATAAGAGACTGACAGAAGTACACCCAGAAGTCTGGAACCATTGTTCAAAGCCTGTGGTGCCCTGGATCCAGGAACGGCAGAGCCCATGTAACTGAGAGTATCAGAGAGACTGTACTTTTCCAGGAACAAAATCATTCCTCCAAGCTTCCAGAACTGTGATCCCAGCCCACCAGTTAGTCCTTCAGAGCTGACCTCCTGCCTTTGCAGTGGGCCAGTCTGAGCCCCTGTATAAGAGTATGCCCCTGCCAGCTACCTAAACTGGAATCCTGTCCTATCTTCCCTCTGACTTTCCAATAAAGTCTTTCCTGTTTTTTTTTTTTTAAAAAGGAAAATTAGGCAGTCCTAATATATTGGTACAAATAAAATGAGACGCCCTTCCTTATGGGGTGGACAGCCTTTGGGACTGGTATCAAGTCCTAGTTCATACATTCAATCTATACAAATACATAAGAACCTCTTAGAATACATTCAGAATTCTAAGACACAGTCCCACATCTCGGTCTGAAGCAGGACTCACAGAGCGGTCCCCCTCAAGCCCCTCCTCCCCGTAGCTGCAGCTTGTTATTCTGGTGCAGATAAGATTGGCAGCTATTTCCTCTAACAGAGTTTATGTCATCTTGTTCTTGCAGAATCCATAAGGCTCTGTCTTCTTTCAAGGCTGAGTTACTCACTGCTTTGTGTTGCTTCTGTACCCTCACTTGCCTTGCCCCCGCCACCACCCCCAGTTTCTAAAAACCAACCCCCTCGCCAAGTGTGTAAAACTAGAAACTTTCCTTTGGTCTAATGCCTGCTCTTTAGGCTGGGGATATAGCTCAGCGGCAAAGCGGCAAGTGCAAGGTTCTGAGTTTGATCCCCAGTACCAAAAGAAATAAAATAATAATAATAATAATAATAATAATGCCTGCTCTTTGGACATGAGTTTGGCTGGGTCGAAGAGCATCTAAAATCCTGGAAATAAATCCTCCTTTTTCCTCACTGGTCTCTTTGATCTCTTGGAATCTGCAACAGGTTCATCCCAAACTCTCCCAACAAGCCTCTGTGAGCAGGGAATAAACCAGACCCGACCAGGTTTCCCTTCAATCAAAGCCAGATCGTGCAGACACCTGGAGCACAGGGGCACACAGTCTGGCTCCTTCCCTAGCATCACATCCCCTGCAGGCAACTGTGCAGGAGCACAAATGATGTGATGATGGCAGAATGTGCCCATGTGGCCCAGACAAAGCCGGACCAGGTAGACCAGTCATTGTACCTTCTCCTTTTGCCAGTGATTTTCAAAGGGGTATGGGGTCTAACTAGGCCGATGGTAAGCATCTCTGGATAAATTTGCAAGCATTCTCCTTCCACTAGAGTTGCCCAACCAGCAGGATGTGCATGATGTGGGTTTGGAGGATGGTGCCTGCATGCCAATGATGCCACCAGGGTTAGCCAGACCAGATGGGAAGACAGAGACCCTGAGAGCCTCGTTAGAGCAACCAGATGTAGCACTCCCTCAAGTGGTAGCAACCCTATGAAATAAGCAAACTGAAGTTCTATTCGCAAGACTTGATAATGTGAGGAAGTCTCCCAGAAAGCAGCATCTCAGGCTGTCTCTTTGGGACCCGAAACTCTCGGACCCATAGAGTGGCCTGGGCTGTTTGGATCGAAAGTCTGCGCAGACCTGCATCTCGGCGCGACTCTTTGGGGCTGGTAGGTCTGCCCTTTATCCGCAGGGAACTGCCTGGAGACCGGCATCTGGGCCAGGTCTGTTTGGGCCCATAGCCCCGCCCTTCACCCC
>PVJX010026737.1:9771-25634 GCA_004027295.1 Dolichotis patagonum
CAGAACTTTGGAAATGGAATGGTCAATTCATCAGAAAGAAATAGCAGATGAGTATGGCAGACTTTAGGGGGCCTGCAGGGGAGAGACCTTGGCACCTCAGGACCTGCACCGTGCGGTTGACTCGGGGTGCCAGGAGAACAAGGAAATCCCCCCCTCTCTGGGGGCAGCTGAGAGTGTGGCAGACTTTTGGCAGCCTGAAGGAGAGAGACCCTGGTGCATCGGGACCTGCATGGTGTGGTTGACTCAGGGTGCCAGGAGAACAAGGAGCTCCACCCCTCTCTGGGGGTGGCTGAGAGTGTGGCAGACTTTCGGCGGCCTGAAGGAGAGAGACCCTGGCACATCGGGACCTGCACCGTGCGGTTGACTTGGGGTGCCAGGAGAACAAGGAACTCTTCCCATCTCTGGGGGGCGACTGTGATCCTGCCTGTGTGTGGGCTGAGAATCAGACCTCTCATGTCATCCTGTCCTGCATCCTGTGTCCCCCACCCCCCTGCCTAGCAAGTGGGAGCCAGTGAACTACACATCTTGTGAAAAGATTGGCTATGTTATTTAGTATGAGCTCTCCATATGCAAGGATAAGGACAACCATTTGGAAGAAAACGAGACAATGTGACAGATAGTGAAGATCTCTGGTTGCCTAGCTTTGAAATTTATGCTTTCTTATGTCCCATTCTGTTCTGTTTTGTTGTGTTTAATTTTACTCCCTTTTAAAATAAAAAAATTATAAAAAAAGTCTACTTATAAAAGTCTCCAATTTATCATTCTTTATGACTGAGTAGTACTCCATTGTATAAAAATATCACACCTTGCAAAAAGAAAGTTTTTGAGAGGAACATGGTTTTCCTAAAATCATTGTCTCAATATGATTAAGTTATTTATTGTTGTTGACAAAAGTTCCATCCAGAAGTGACAGGTCTCTATATATATACAGAAAGAGACCTGTTACTTCTCAGTGTTTATATCTGTTTCTTCTAGATCTGTCTGTCAACATGGAAGGAGTCCTGTTAGCCAGAGTTGGAGCTGAGTGTGGGCCCTTGAACTGTGGTCATAGTGCTTTATTCACATGCAGGAAATTCAGGGCTCTTCCACCAGAGGGGAGGTTTTGAGACTAGGGTGACGGATGGAGATCAGATCAAGTAGAAGTGACTGTTACTTGTACCTGGGTGCTTTCCATCCCTGAGGAGCTGGAACTTTGATGCAGCAGTGGTCAGGTATTCTTGGGTCTGCAGAGCTGGGGCTGCTGCTGTACACTGGACAGTTGAGGTACAAACTCAGAGGCCTGCAGGTCCAGCAAGAGAATGGGGATGCAGATGACCTGGAGACTCAGGCTCCATACAGGACAGGTTCACCAAGCCTTTGCCCTGAGCCATTGTAATCCAGTGCTGTTTATTTTCACATTTCTTTTCTTTTTTTGGTATTGGGAATGGAACTCAGGACCATGTGCTTGCTCCGTGGTGCTGCACCACTGAGTTACTTTCTTTTGCTTTGAGACACAGTGTTGCTATGCAGTTCAGGCTGGCCTTGAGCTCATCATAGCCCAAGCTGGCCCTGAACTGATGGCAGTCCTCCTGCCTCAGTGCCCCCATTGCCAGGATTACAGGTGTACACCACCATATTTAGCATGTTTTTTTTGATTTTTCAAGAGAAGCTAGATATGTGGACGTTGGTAGGAAATCAAATATTTAGTGATGACAGAATCTAACACCCTGTATGCCAACCAGAGCGGATAGGAATCCTGCTTTGAGCTTTTCATTTCAGTGGCACTGAAGTGTTGTGCTGTGAGGATGTTATCATTTTTCTGAGGTGGTAGTCAGATTTTGGGGTGCCAGGGGTACTTGGGGGACCCTAGCCCTTGGCCAGCCAGCCCCTTATCCAAGCTGCAGGTTGCATTTGGTTTTGTTGAGGTGAGAAAGATGGTTTTCCTGTGGGGAATGTGGTTTTGAGAAAGAAGAAACTTTACAGTCAGTGGCCTGGGGCTGTGCCCAAAGATAACTATTTTCAGGGAAATTAGGTCCCCAGGAAGCTGGATGCCTGTCCTACTTTTTTCTTTAACCTATTTGCAGTTGGCTTTGGACCAAAATCTGTTGAGTTTTAGACATCTACTGGTTTTGTGTATTTTTTAACATTCTATCTTTAAAGGGGAATATTTTTTCACTTATTTTATGGAGATGTTTACATGCTGCTACATCATTTTCATATCAATTTTTTCATTTATAGTTCTTCTAGTTGATATTCTATAACTTTCAGCCATTTTCCTATTTAAAATTGTCTTACATAATTTCATTGTTAGGTTTTTTTTTATTGTTAGGTTTTTTTTGTGTGTGTGTTTTGAGACAGGATCTCGCTATGTATATTCAGCTTGGCCTTGAATCTTGAACTCACTGTGTAAGCCCAGGCTGGCCTCAAACTAATAGCCGCCTGCCTCAGCCTCCTGAGTGCTAGGGGTCAAGGTATGTGCCCCCACGCCTGACTGCATTTTTTGTAATTATACAAATGTTTTGTTATGATAATAATGAGATAAATACCTTTAAGCCAAAAGCTATTATTTTTTTGAAGAATTTCTTTAAATTCCCAAGAATGAGTGGGTATCCTTGTTCTATGCTAATTAGCCAAATTCAAAAAAATTCTGCCATTTATTGCATGTATCCCAGCCCTGAAGCCTCCTGGCAACACGCTTTAACTTTTCACTTTGTGTTTATTTTTGGTAAGGCGGCCCCTCCCTTCTGTCTTCCTCTCTGCATCCACTCCCCTTGCCAGGGCCCTTCCCAGCTGGGCTTCAGGGTCCCTGACCTACCTGCCTGGCCAGGTGGAAGAGCACATCATGCGCATCCGGGAGGAGCTGGACCGGGAGCGGGAGGAGCGCAACTATTTCCAGCTGGAGCGGGACAAGATCCACACGTTCTGGGAGATAACGCAGAGGCAGCTGGAGGAGAAAAAGGCTGAGCTGCGAAACAAAGACCGGGAGATGGAGGAGGCTGAGGAAAGGCACCAGGTGGAGATCAAGGTGAGTGAGGCTCAGTACAGGGCCCAGGTGGAGTGGGGTCGTTTTCTCTCCTTGTTCTGGGGGGGTCACAGCTTTTGGGTCTTTACGTTGGAACGGGGGAGACTGAGGAAAAGAAACTGGAACCCTGCAGTGATGGGAGGGGCCTTGAGGGACCTGCATGATATGGAGAGAGTGTGGGCAGGGCAGAGTGACCTCCCTGCAGCCTGGCTCTGTCAACATGTGCCTCCACTACCAACCAGTGTTCTGCTCTGTCCTTGGGGCAGGCGTGCAGGTAACAGGTACAGCTTTTTGCCTGCAGGTGTACAAGCAGAAGGTGAAGCACCTGCTATATGAGCACCAGAACAACCTGACGGAGCTGAAGACGGAGGGTACTGTAGCCATGAAGCTGGCCCAGAAGGAGCACCGTACACAGGAGGGAGCACTGCGCAAAGACATGCGTGTGCTCAAGGTGGAACTCAAGGAGCAGGAACTGGCCAGTGAGGTGGTCGTGAAGAACTTGCGGCTGGTAAGTGTGTGGAGGGCATGGGGACAGATGTGGGACAGTAAGGCTTGTGCTGCCCAAATTCCTGATTATTCAACAACTAGAATTCATGTTTCTGGGTAAAAACTTCATTTTTGTAATTCATTGAAATACTTAAAAAAAAAAAAAAAAAAAAAACCAAACCCCAAACCAGAAAAATCCCATGGCCAAACAAACTATTTCAGGGCCCAGTGCAGAATTCTTGATGTTCTTGAAGGAATATCCAGCGAGGACCTTTCCTCTGTGTTGTTGAGCCTGGCCCTGCACACTGTGTAGTTACTGGATCAGACACAGGTAGAAGAACCTTCGTGTAGGTTTCCTGTGACCTGGCCTCAGTGCCGCAGGAACCGTCATTCAGGCAGTGCTGTGAGGACCTGGCTTACTTGGAGGCGGGGATTGGTCCTTCCTGAGAGGCTGGCAGTTCCCAGGTAGAACTTGAGACTCATTTGCTGAGTGCTGGGCTGATCAGACCCATGACAGGCTACCTCCCTGCAGGAAAGGATGGCGACCACATGTGGGACCTGAGACAACTGCTGTGTCAGGTGCCTGCAGTGTCACAATGGGGATGAGTATGGAAGAGGAAAAGAGAGATGGTCTGGGAGCTAAGTGAGGGTAGAAGCTGCAGGTTTCTACAAGAGTTCCGACATTGCCTCACTAGAAAGTGACATTTGGCAAAGGCTGGATGGAGCTAGGCTCGGGGAGGCCAGCCCAGGGAGAGGGGTGGGCTTGTGGGGAGACTGGAGGCTGGAGGAGCAAGGTGCTTGGGTGGGTGGCTGGATGCATGGCCTGGAGAGTGCCTCAGAGTGTGGACTAAAAGACAGCACATGTGCTTCCTGCCTGGGAGCTACCCAGCCCAGCAGACACCAGAAGATACCTGGTGGCAGCGCCACTGTGGAAGATTATGGGGTTGCTAATGCCTGGGCCCTCCAGAGCGATCTGATTGTCCCAAGGAACACAATAGCTGGTTTCAAATTAATTTGGGACTCTGAAGCCTCGGTGTGGGGCTGTTACATGCTCAATATTTATTCTTTTGGGTAACATAATTTGAATTTTTTTGGGGGAAACTGGGGACCGAGCTCATAACCAGGCAGGTGCTTGTGCTGCAGAGATACGACCTTTTTTTTTGTTGTTCAGAATTTCAATGTGTAATAATTGTTGATAAAAAGAATTTTTGAATGCTGCCATAAATAGCAATGAAGTAGGTTTATAAGAGCTGCAAGAGGCTATGGAGAGAGCCTGCAGCTCCTGTAGACATGACTGCTGCCCTCTGGCCTGGAGGCTCATGTGTGTGAATGTCTCTTGGACTCAGAAGCTACTTTGGTAGGGATGTGAGCTATGTATGGGGCAGTGACCAATACCATATTATTCTGGGCATGTTTCATGAGTACAGAAATGAGAGAGAAACTTAGTAACTTGTAGCAAGAGCACGAGTTCACAGAGCTGAGATCTTCACAGGGGTGACAGGGGTGAGGACACAGTCATCCTGAAGGGAGTAGTGTCTAGTAACTAACTTCTTGCTCTTGCCTGTCCAGAAACACGCTGAGGAGATCACCAAGATGCGGAATGACTTTGAGAGGCAAGTTCGAGGTCAGTTTCTCATGTATACACTGTATAGCACAGTGTGAGGATCCCCTATCAGAACAAGTTGCCCAAAATGCTTTTAACTCACTGCACAACCAAAATGAAATAGACCACATGCCAAGAGAGAATGAGGGAGTTCCGAAAGCCAGTGGACCACTCGGAATCCCAGAATGATTTATTCCTATGCAAGTTCCAGGGGCTGTGAATACCATACACTTCCTCACTCCTGTCTAGAGTCAGGAGTTGAGAGCAGGCAGTGGTTCTTTCATCTTCTGGGTAACATTCTTAGAATAGTCCTGGCTCCTGGCCCAAGAAGGCTCAGTTTCAGTTTGTCTGGTTCCCTGGTCAGGCCCTGTCACCTGTGGCTGGACAGCTGCCTGGCTATGGCTGGTGCCTGCTGGGCTTAGCTGAGAGCCAGCAGGGGAATCCCATGTGGGCATCCACTGCTGTACCTGTCACTGGTATACAAGGGCTGACGGTGGTCCAGGGGATGAGTATGTCACCTGTGAGCTGCACTGGAAGAACTCCTCAGCCCAGTTGGTCCTGGCAGAGCAGCCTTTATTCTGCCCACAATGGTTGCTCCCAGGTGCTGTGTACAGATTCCCTCTGTTCTTGAAGCTACTGACACTTGTGCTTTCTCTTCTAAGCTTCTGTGAATGCTGCTGCCTTTCAGAAATTGAGGCCAAGTATGATAAGAAGATGAAAGTGCTGAGGGATGAGCTTGATCTGCGAAGAAAAACT
This sequence comes from Dolichotis patagonum, assembly GCA_004027295.1. Lineage (NCBI taxonomy): Eukaryota > Metazoa > Chordata > Mammalia > Rodentia > Caviidae > Dolichotis > Dolichotis patagonum. The sequence continues at coordinate 15,618 of PVJX010026737.1, forward strand.
GAGATCCACGAAGTGGAGGAGAGGAAGAATGGTCAGATCAACACACTGATGCAGCGCCACGAAGAGGCCTTTACTGACATCAAAAACTACTACAATGACATCACGCTCAACAATCTGGCCCTCATCAACTCCCTTAAGGTACTGTTGTGGGGGTACTAGGGATCTCTGCACCTGTCCTAACATGGGCTGTAGAGCTTGGAGACATGGACCCAGCTCTCAACCCCACCAGATCTCACAGTCTTCCTATAAAAATATGGATGATCCCCTTGTGCTGCCTCAGTTGGGAGCTGTCTACACCTGTATCTGTGGTCAGGATGCTTCTGTCAGTGTGGGGAGTGTGAGGGAAGTGACAGTACTCAGGGGATTCTGGCCAGACACACCTAGGTGAAGTTGCAGTAGGCATCTCACTATAATCACTGAAGCCAGAGTGGGCAGTTTTCGTGTCCCTTGGATGCTGGCAGTGCAGGGTTGTCTGCAATGGAGAATGACCTTGGTGTGATTCTGAACAGAGTGCAGTCTCTCAGTTTGTTGCATCCTAGAAAATTCAGTTATTCTGAAAAGTTAAGACTGCAAAAACATGCTGGGCTTGGTGGCACATGCTGTCTTCCCAGCATTCTGGGAGGCTGAGGCAGGAGGATGGAAAATTTGATCTCAGCCTGAGCAACTGAGTGACTTAAGGTGACCCCATCTCAAAATTAAAAAGAGTGAAGGGGCTGAGGATGCCGGTTAGAGTGAAGGCCCTAGGCTCAGGCCCAGTACCAAAAACACAAAAATCTGTTTACACATAAAACAAGTCTAGATTCCAGTATGGGTGTGGCTGGTGGGACCTGTTTGCCCCAGGCCCCAATCCCTCTGCACCTCACTGCACCACAGGATCAGATGGAGGACATGCGCAAGAAGGAGGAGCACCTTGAGCGGGAGATGGCAGAAGTGTCCTCACAGAACAAGCGCCTGGCAGATCCCCTCCAGAAGGCCCGGAATGAGATGGCTGAGATGCAGAGGAAGCTTGGAAACTATAAAAGGGATAAACAGATTCTGGCGGTGAGTTTCCTGCTGAGCTTCTCTCCTTGGCATGTGCTCTTCTGGGCTTAGGGAGAAGCACACAGGTGACATCTAGGCCCTGGCCAGCCTCAGCCATTAGGGTGGAAAGGGAGAGGCAGGGAGACTGGCTTTCTCCTCTTGGCATCTCTCTGAGGCAGCTACGTGGGTGGTGCTTCAGGAGACAAGGACTTGTTCTCTGTGTGTCATGCTAATCAGCCTGCCTTGCTTTTGGAGATTACTTCTAGGCTTACCATCTCCCAGGAGTCCATGAATGCTTTCTGGCCCTTGTCCCATTTCCTCCCCAGAGCACAAAAGCACGTTTGAAGGTTACTGAGAAGGAGTTGAAGGACCTGCAGTGGGAACACGAAGTGCTGGAGCAGCGTTTCATCAAGGTCAGGCCTTGGGGGCCCAGGTGGTCTCTGGGCTGGAAACAGCTGCCTGCATCTCAATTCATGCAGGTTTTGTAAGGCAACAACCTGTGGCCTATTCTGTAGAAGAATCTACAGAAGCAGTGTGCCTTGGGCAGGGGCAGAGGCAGGAGGTGGCTTCTTCCTGGGGAGACATCTGCAGTTGAGGGGCCTTGTCATCCACTCCAGCCTCATCCTGCAGGTGCAACAGGAGCGAGATGAGCTCTACCAAAAGTTCATGGCAGCCATCCAGGAGGTGCAGCAGAAGACTGGTTTCAAAAACCTGCTGCTAGAGCGCAAGCTGCAGGCACTGAGTGCTGCTGTGGAAAAGAGGGAGGTGCAGTTCAATGAGGTGCTGGCAGCCTCCAACCTGGAACCTGCTGCATTGACGCTTGTGTCTCGCAAACTTGAGGTAGGTGCAGGATGGGCTTCTACTTCCAGCAGGCCTTCACCCTGAACTGTGCCACCTGCAATGGCACAGAGGCCCTCTATTTCCCATGGGGCCTGGGTCCTGCAGGCCATGTGCATTACAGTCTCCTTTCTTGGTGTTGCTGAGTGCTCCTGGGTTTCCCAGTCTTACTTTAGCCTTGTGACCTTAAGCCTCTGCCCTTCAGCTATCCAGAGTGGCTTGAGATCTCCAGCTATCTAGAGTGGCATGGTCTGGGTGTGGAAGAGCTGCTCTCAGAACTCTGGGTCTGAGCTCCTTGGCCATTGGCCGGGCATAGCAAGGCTGAGGATGGAGGTGGCACCTGGGGGCCCCCAGGGTGTGCTGGCTTGGGGTGGGGACAGTTCCTATAGAGATGGGATAGGGTGTGGGCACCCAGGTGGCTCAGAGTCCTTGTGTATTTGTGGGTGCCATGGAGAGCCCAGGAGAGCCGAAAAGTCCAGGCATTTGCTCCTCTGTGTGACACTGTTTGGCTAGAACTGTTCTGAGCTTGGGAAGGGACAGCAGTAAATAAAGCAGAAGTGGCCTCAACCCTACTGGCCACCCGGAGACAGATGTACTCGGTTAACTGAAGCATTGGGAGGCAGCAGCCTGGAACACAGCCTCACAGCTCATTTGTCACTAGCTTGTTGAGCTTCTAGTGCGCTGTGTCCCTGTGCTCTGTCTCTGGATTGGAGAGTCCTAGAAGGAACAGGTGACAAAGTGTACGTCAGCTCTTTGGCTGACACTGGAATCTCAGCCAGCTGGGGTGACTGGTGGCTGCCAGGCTGGTGGCTCGTATCCAGTAGCCTAGGTGTGGCTTCCCAGGGCCCCTCGAGACATACAGTGTTGATTCCCAGACATGCCTGCCACTCTTGAGTTGGAAACAGCTGGTCCTGAAGCCCCATCAGGCCAGCTTGTCACAGGGAAGGATCCTCTGGGCAGGAGGATGTCTGTCTCTGCTGCTTGTGCTGTGCTGGTGACAGAAGTGGATGTGGGCCTTCGGCTTGATGCTTCCTACTGTCTGTAGAGGGGTTTTTAACGAGTTCCACAGGCAGGATTTCTTTCTTCTTTTTTCCTTTAACGGAAAGATTTTGGTTGAGGACTTTTGCAGTTTCAGTCCTTGATCTGTTGGCCCCATTGTCTCAGGGCTAGAGAGGAGGGCATGATGGAGCAGAGAGCCACAGGTGGTGTTTCCAGGGTGATTTGTCAGTTCAGCTGAATTGAATAGTTCAGCTGAATTGAAATCTCTCTGCTCACTGAGCCTCCAGGCCTAAAGGATTAGTTTTATGTCCAGTCACTAAATCTCTTGTTTACAGCAGTCTAGCCTGGTTTGCCTACTTCTGTCCACTCTGCCTTTTCCCATCCCTGCTGAGGCCAACAGAACCTGATGTTTGAGAGCCACTCTCTGATGCTGGGCAACATCCAGGCCGGGGTGCAGAGCAGAAGGCTATCGCAGAGCACCTGTCTTCTGTATCCTGGGTACCAGGCCAGTTGGGAGTCACAGAGGGTTTAGGTATAGAGGAGTGAATGGGAGAGAGCCCTCTCTACCTCAGATGAAACCCAGTACAGGGTGACAGGAACAGGGGGCACAAGCTGTCACAAGCCAACCCAACAGGACTCGCCCCTGCTGAGGCATCTAGGAAGTGACATTCCTGTGCTTCCAGCCAGGGTACCCAGATATCACAGGTATGTAACAGGCCCATTTGACCTGGGTCCCTAAGAAACACAAATCTTGAGCCTGGGGTGGGGCAGCAGCCAAGGGCCTGGGATTGGGGGCTTGGCCCTGCCCTGCTCCCTGCAGGCCCCCATACTAGGGCAAGTAGAGAGTGAGGTCCTGCTGTTGGAAAGTGGAGGGACCATCCCATTCCTCAGGAGGTGCAGGCTGATCCTGTGCTGCCAAGTACTTGGGACGTGGTGGTAAGAATCAGTCAGAGTCACACTGTCATTGTGGGTTAGACTAGTCGTAGGTCAGTGCCTGCCTTTCCTGGTTATTGTTGCCTTGATTTATGGGCAAGGAACCTTCCAGGGAAGTGACAGTGTATCCCTATAGGGACACTTCTCAGGCTGGGCAGGTGAGGGTTTGAGGGGCTTCTCTGTGCTCTGGAGCTGGGCCTGATCTTGGCCCTTGGTCTGGCTCCTACAGCACCCCTCAGACAGGAAGCCTGGTAGCTTCACCATGTGGCAGCATCCCAGGGGCTGAGCCATGTAGACCTAAGCCCATGACACTGGGGCCTTCATGGTGAAGTTTTATTTATTTATTTGGCTTTTCTTGAGACAGTGTCTTGCTTTATAGTCCAGGCTGGACTTGAACTTGCAGTGTGGCCTAAGCTGGCCTTACACTTGTGGCATTCCTTCTGCCTCAGCCTTCCAAGTGCTAGGATTACAAGCCATGCCACCATGTTCTGCAACATGGTAAAGTCTTAAAAGTTACAGACTGCTTCTTTTCTTTTAAAAAATATTGGGATAATATGGTAACGTGGTTGCACAGGTGGCATTTAGTGATGAGTCTGCTCTCCTTGGGGGTCTGGGCCACCTGCCCCTCTCCACTGCACTGTCATTTCTTGTGGGTCCAGACCACTTTTCTCTGTGGAGCTACAACAGCACAATGTACATTCCAGTTTCCCGTGGAAACTGCCTGCTTTTTTTGTCTTGGCTCTGGGAGACCTTTCCCTGCCGACACACCTGTGTGGACAGATAAATGGGTTGAACCTGCCCATTATTCCTTGGACTTCTTAGGACCTCTGAGGGAGCCCCCAGAACCCCAGCCACCCTGTCTGCCTCAGCTAAAAGACAAGACTCAAAGCTGCCTCCTCCTCTCTCTGTAGGATGTTTTGGAATCGAAGAACACCACCATCAAGGACCTACAGTATGAGCTGGCACGGGTCTGCAAGGTATGGCTGCGCCTTCGTGCTCAGCCTCGGCTTGTCACATCCTACCTGGGGTGGTCTTTGGGCTGCCATATGGCCCCAAGGTCATTCAGTCTGGTACATGGTCTAGGGTCTGCCTGGCACCTGTGTGGGGCTGTGCTCTGAGCTGCATCCAAGACTGTCTTCTTCCTTGTTCTGCAGAGTTGAGTTGCAGAGGCTTTACCAAGAGCAGCTGTTCCACAGTGTGGCCCAGTGACACCCTTCCTGTGGATGGACACTGCGTCCTTGGACTGTTGTTTGAGGCTATGTTCAGACATTCCTGTCACCTGTTTTATTGATTGATTGATTGATTGTCTTTTTGAGACAGGGTCTTGCTGTATAATTCAGGCTAGTCTGGATTCACTTTGTAGCCCAGGCTGGTCTCAAACTTGCAATGATCCTCTTGCCTCAGCCTCCCAAGTGCTGGGATAACAGGAGTGCACCACCACGCCCAGCCATCTGATATTTTTAATGCAGTTCTGGGTGTTGAACCCAGAGGCACTCCACCACTGAGTTATATTTCAAACCCTTTTTAAAAAAAATTTAAAATTCTGAGATAAAGTATAAATTGCCAGGAACCTTGTGGTCCCCCTGGCTCAGCCTCCCAAGTAGCTAGGATTATTATATTACACTGTGGGATGTAGCTCAGCAGTATACCACTTGATTAGCATATGCAAACCCCTGGATTTTTGAGGTTCCAGTACCTCGAAAGCCTTGGATGCAGATAGTGCCTGCCATAGCTCCTAGGATCCATGGTGTCAATCACAGTGTCCCTCAGCCTTTTCTAAGCTGCAGACTGGCTAACCTCTCCCCAGCCTCCTGTCTGCTCATCTGCCTTTCTCTTAGATGCTGATACTTTTCTGCACGAAATGAGGGCCATCTACTATAGGTGCAGTTCTTCATGGGCCTCATGACTTTCTTCTGAGTCTCAGGGGCTCTGGACCTCAGTGAAGGGGCAGAACCAGGGTCCCTAAGTTCTGTCTGGAGCCTAACACTGTTCACAATTGTTCTGAGCCCTGGGGCTTTTTCTGACCATCTGAGGAATAGCCCTTTGAGCACTGACTGCTGTGAGTCAGGCCAGCCTACAAGCACCTCTTGGATTGCTCAGTTCACCAAACCTCTATAAATACCCACTGAAATTGGCTTTTGTGAGAATGTGCACTTTTGGGCAGGGGGCAGAACCCCTGGCATGGTGGCTAAAAAGATAATTGTTTTCTGGCTCCACCAGTTGGCAGGCCTTGTCTCTTGGGGTGGCTGTTTGTGACTTTACCACCCTTCCCCAGGCGTCCCTGCACCTGTGAAGATAGAGTTTCTGGGATGTTAGAGGGTGCTGTGCCCACCAGAGCTAGGGAAGGGACAGTGACCCTCCCTGATAAATGCCCAGGGAGGAGACAGGAACCTTGGCCTCAGTACCCAAGTTGCCACATGTATAGGTGTTAACAATGGTCCTGTACTTGGGAAACGACTAACAAACTGCTGGCTTTATTCTTTTACACCATGCTGTTGGCTCCAACCCACCATGAACAGGAACGTAGCTCTGCATGAGCCAGAGCATGTTGGCCTTAGTACCAGGCCAGGTGGATTCCTTTCTCATTGACTCTTTCCTGTACCCACAGGCCCACAATGACCTGCTGCGCACATACGAGGCAAAGCTGCTAGCCTTTGGGATCCCCTTGGACAATGTGGGCTTCAAACCTCTGGAGACAGCTGTAATCGGGCAGACGCTGGGCCAGGGCCCTGCGGGACTCGTGGCTACACCAACATAGCCACCAGGTTGCCCCATGCCACAAAGCCTGCTGGCATCACTGTCCAGCTGATAACCGTTTTACACCAAGGACAGAAAGTTTTTGTTTTTTAGAGTTTACCATCAGCAAATGAAGTTTTCCATTTTACTTATTTTTCAATTTCCTGCCTCTGGAGGAGACCTGTTTGCAGAACCTCACCCCTGGTATCCCGGTTGGCCCCTCCCTGGTTTGTGTCTGGTCTATGTTGTGGTCATCCTCCCCTCCCAGCCTGCCCCTGACTTCAGTGGCCCCTCTGAGGACCTCTGGTCACTTTGGTCTAGGGTCATATATTGTTCCTGGCCCAAAACTAGCAGCAGCTTTGCAGATGCCAGCACTGACTTTATTGACACTTGAGTCATGGCTGCCCCCTGAGAAACTCCAGGGATCCAGGAAGGACCTCTTCCAGGAAGCTGGTGACCCCAGGGCTGCCTAATGAGGAGTCTACCCCATTGGGGGTTGGGTAGGCTCAGCAAGTGTGTGTGTGGGGCAGATGGCCTCCCCTGGTCGACGCTAGCTTCCTCAGTACATGGTGTAGGACCATGGGCTCAGCAGCAGGGGCACGTGGATCTTGTGTCTCATTTGTGATGGTGAAGACAACCTAAGAGAAGTAGAGATGGTACTGGAAGATAGCAAGAGAGCACAGTACCGAAGCTGTGCCTCACTGCTTCCTGGGAGCATTTAGCAGCCCAGACTGTAGGGTAGGGTCAGCTAGAGCCTGATGGGGGATAGGACCCTCCCCAGGGGTTGAGAAATCATTATGCTTCCTCGGAGCAGCACCAGGGACGCTACAGCCCCAGGCTTGCTGGATGTGAAAAAGGCCATGTTCTTTGATGGTAGCTTCAGATGAAGGCAAAGTCCAGTGAGCTGCAGTCTGGGCTGAGATGCAAACCTGTCTACAAAGAAGGGTGAGTCATCCTTGGGCTGGCCTCCAAAGGCTAACCCAGGAGCAGCTCTGGCATGGGCATGTCATCATGATAGCCAATGATGCCTCTGGTATCTAGATGCCTTCTGAGAGCTCAAAGCAGGTGAGCTCACCTGCTTGCCACTACCCAGGATGAGGTGAGACCAGTCTGCCCATGGCCTGATGAGGTCTGGTCTGCAGGACCTAACTGGTGGTCCCAGTATCAGGCGCCTCCACCCGTCTGTAGCTTTTACCTCTACATATGGGTAGAAGCTCTTGTCCCATCTTCTTCAGTAGCCCTCGGTTGAATGACAGCTTGTCCATGCCTGGCTTCATCTGGCCTGGCCTCAGAAGAACTGGCCTACCCTACCCTTCCTAGTCTGCACCCTGGATGCCCAGACACTCCTCACAGCCTGATGCAGATGATGCGGGGTGGGGGGGTACCATTTCCAGGGATACTGCTGCACTGACTGCTTAGGGAATCACACCCCAGAAAAGCCAGAAGGGAAAATGTCTTCCACAGCATACTCTGAGCAATAATCCCTGTATTTTGCAATATACTTTTGTAGACTTTTCTTGATGGTTATATAAATTTTGTTTTATAACTTGCTTTTTTATTTTTTGAGAGTTGCTATGTAGTTCAAGCTGGCCTCGAACTTGGAGCAGTTGTCCTGCTTCAGCCTCCTGAGTTCTGGGATTACAGGTGTATGCCACCATGCCCCGCTCCATTACCTGCATTTTTCATATGGTTTATCGTTCCTGGCTTCCCGGTCAGTAACTGTACTGAAGCCCCATCTCTATGGCTGCCTATCTGCAGCTGCATTGAGGGGCCAGGTTGGAGTGGACTGATCCCTTGTCCAGGGTTCTGAAGTCATGCAGTTCTGGCATGTCACCTTTGGGAAAGCCCTGAACCATTCTGACCAGCTGCTGCTCCACTGTGGTGAGAGTACAAGGGAGGCACAAGTGCAGGGCAGGGGGTGCGAATGGGTCTCTTTGGCCCCCTGCTGCCTGAGATGGGCCCAGAGTCCTGGCCCCAGCTTCTGTGAAGCCTGAGTGGAGAAGGAGGGATCTGCACTCAAACCTTAGGCCTTTGTGCACACCTAAAATGGCGATTGTCCCATCCCTGTGTTCAGGCGAGGAAACAGCCCACAGTTAGTAGGAAGGAGGTAGGCTGTGAACCAGGCTTTGGGCCCCAAGCCTGGGAGAACAGTGGGCAGCAGCCCTCAGTGTCCCTGGGGAGACAGGAAGGGCCCTGCTGGGGGCAAGGAGCAAATGCCTCGGTTTCCCTCCCTGCCCCAGTGCTTCCTACCTTTCCCTCAGTGCTGTCCACTGCTGGTCTGGTCCTCCAGCCGCGACAAATGGAGGTAGAGGCCCTGGGCCGGGAGCCCCAAGGTGGTGTCCAGGACATGTGTGGTCAGTGGGCTGCTTCTGGGCTCCATGCCACTGCCCTCACCCAGGGACAAGGTGAGTAGCTGGGGCCCAGGCACAGACCCCTGCCCATCCTCTGCCCACACTGCTGCGATGGAGTCTGCAGCCCAGCTGTCACAGTTGGGGGCCAAGGGCACTGGAGGCCCTCGTGCAGTGCAATGGTGGGAGGAAGCACCGGGTTTGTAAACAACACTCCCCCGCCTGTCATGTCTGGCCTGCCCTTGACCACACTGTCCCGCCAGACCTCCCTGGTTGTGTGTCCCATGGGAGCTTAACCCCCAGGTAACGGGACAGGAACCGTAAGGTCAGGCCTACCCTGCCTTATCTGGAGCCCAGGTGTCTCTGGAGTGTCAGCAGCTGCAGCAGCTCCAGTTCAGAGATTACCAGTCCCCAGGGCCCCTGATGGACAAGTGTGTGACCACCCCCCGGGGGCAGGGCCTGGTAGGTCCCTAAGCACTCAGGGAAGGCACAGAAAGTGGCAAAGTTTTGAGAGAAGTCTCTAGGCAAGATAGGTAAAGTTTCTAGTTTGACTAATCCGCCAGGGCTTGGGGCCTCACCTCAGTTTCCTCCTCAGTAGAACAGAGAGGCCAGGGTGGGCCTCCTGCCTCTCTCCACCGCCCCCTGCTCCCTCCTCACCCTGTGCCTAGGGAGTGAAAGGGCTGTGCTATGCATAAAGAGCAAAACAAGTTATGACTATGAGCGGGTCTGAATGCATCCCTGTATTAAAATTTTATAGGTAACATGCAGAGAACAGATTTTGGCTGTATTATGTAACCTATAATATGCAAGGGAATTCTTTAAAATCTGGACCTCATGTATTCAAAATCATGATGTTGGTTACTGTCTGCCTTGCTCTGGTGCATGGGAATTTTTATTCTCCTTGCAAAATCATATTTCTAATTATTCCACAGTGAGCATGAATTGTTTGTGGGGCATGAATTTGTGCCCTTCTGGGCAAGGGGAGGAGACTCAACAAAGGCTGGGAGTCCAGTGGAAACCACTTGTGGTATTTAGGAAGTATCTAGCTGAGATCTGCATGTACATTGCTCCCAGAGACACTTGTGTCTATGTTGGCCAAAGCCCTTGGGTTCCAGAGACCAGAAACAACCCGCCAGACTGTCTT
>PVJX010026738.1:0-25529 GCA_004027295.1 Dolichotis patagonum
TCAGCTTCGGGGCCACAGGAAGCCAGCAGCCCTCCTGCAAGAGCGCACAGACTGCAAGAGGAACGGCTGGTTCTCATGACTCCTGCGCAGTGCTCATGGAGCTGCGGGGAGGAAGAGACAGATGGTGTCCAAGGGAAAGCGGCGTCTCAGAAGTTCCCTGCAGTGTCACTGCGCCTCTCTTGCCCTCTGTCCCTCGAGGAGGTCTGTATCCCAGTGTCCTCATGGTGTCTGCAACACACCCTGTTTTTACCCAGAACATTCTGGCCCCCCCCCAGCTCTTCTGTGTGGTGCGTGGTGTGTGTGTGTACATGAGCGACCATGTATGCCTTGTCCATTCTTGGAATCTTTAGGACTCACCCACCTGTGAGTAAAGGCACCAGAGCACCCCGCGGGTGCAGAGGGCGCTTTCCAGAGCCTGCGGGGAGCAGACCTCGCCATGTTTAGACCCCACACACTGAGGTCACCAAGCCAGGGGGATGCCTCTCTGCTACTCTGCACATTGGGGACTGTTTTGTGTCAACTAAGTCCACAGCACCCACACTCCTGAAAATGTACACGCATGCGCACACACACACACACACACACATGCATTCTCTCTCTCTCTTTCTCTGTCTCTCAAAGAGACAGTTTTTCAGAAATGAGGATGCAGACAAGAGCCTCAAGGACAGGCCTTACTTGCCCTCTGTCAGTCTGCAGGAGAATTTATTCCACAGCGTCACCCATGAATATTTAGCAAGGCCACAATAACACCCGACAACGCCCACGAGCTGCCCGGCCTCTCCCGGCACAGACACAGCGCTGCTGCGTGTCAGTGCGGTACCCGGGCGTGTGTTTGGAATGCAGGCCTTCGCCTCCGCCCCCAGCACACCGCGGCTCTCGCTCCGTCCAGCCGCTCTTATTTACGTACGCAGCCATCCCTCCTGGTTTTTTTTTTATGAAAACCACCAAGCAAATTCTTTAAAATAACAAGGTAGACCTGGCAGGGCAAAGGGCAGCTACCGAAGATTTAAATAATGCTAATAGCACAGATTAATTTTCAGATATGCCACTCTTCCTGCTGCCGCCCCTCCACCCCCACCCCATGAAAACAAAACAAAGCAGAACACTAAGCTCACACTCCCTAGGCCAGGCTGCTCCCAGACTGGCCAAGAAGGCCCAGCCGTCCTGGAGCTGCAGACTCTGATAAATCACCACAGTGGGCTGGGTCGGGGCCCCAAAGATTCCCAAGCCTTGGTCCCAGAAGCCCTGAATGTCCCCTCATGTGGCAGGGGGACTTCGCAGATGGGATTAAATCAAGGGTCTTGAGATGCAGATTATCCTGCATTGTGAAATGGAACCTGAAGGTCACCTTACAAGATGCCCTTGTAAGGCCAAGGGGGTTTGGCTACAGGAGTTAGGGAGTCTGGGTGCTGGTGGGTGCTGGTGAGAGACACGCAGCCCTTTGAAGCCAGAGAAAGGCCCAGGGGGCAAGGGCACTGCCCAGCAGCACCCCTATGGCAATGGCGTTGGATTTCAAAGTTTCAAACCACATCACACCGAGACACCCAGGGTTGCCACGCGTTTGCGAATTCTGACCTCCAGAACTGGATGGGGAAAAAGTCCCTATATTTTGAAGTTGCTAAATCTGTGATCATTTGTTAGAGCAGCAACAAGAAACTCATAGTTCTCACAGCTGAAAAGCCAGGACTTACCCCTCCCCAGGGGGTCCATCGGGCCAGGAGACCCCGAAAGCAAGGCACTCGCTTGGGGACTGTGCTTGTTCGCTTGTTTTTGTTTTTGTTTGTGTCTTTGTGGAGCTGGGGATGGAGCCCAAGGCCTCATGGGTGCTAGTCGAGAACCCCACCACTGAGCCGCACCCTTGACCCTCGGGTGCTTTTCAAAGTCCTCTGCTTCCTAATAATCACGTCAGGGCAGCCCCTGTCTTGGAAATTTAAGATCTAAGGGAAAATCGGAAGAGTATAAAACAAAAAGAAAAAACATACATATAAAACAAAAAGAACACAACAATCACCCACCATCTTACTCTCCTAAATAATCTTCATAGCAGTGATCACGATTCCTAACAAGTTTATCTCGGTGACTTTCTTAATATCGCACCCCGGACCCACCTCCCACAGACGGGAGGTCAGGAGGCCGCTTTACTCGGCCTGTGAACCTCTCAGGCCGGGGAGCCCGAGACCCAGCAGGTGACCGATAACACAGTGGCCGCTGAAGGTCGGCCGTGGCTGGCATTCAGTGACACTTAGAGCTTCTCTTTCCAGGCTTTTAAAATGCCTACATTGCATATTTTTTTCATGCCTGAATGACTCTATAGCCACATATTTTTTTCTGTATTTTTTTTCACGTGACATTTTACCCTGAACATATTCTAACATTGCAAAGTTATTCCACAGTCTCCCCAACTACTGTAACGGCAGCCTAATAGCTCACCCTACGGTTATGCCTTTTTTCAATTAATTTTATTAGTACATTTTAGATATGCATGGCGATTACACTCATCACAGATGACCTGTGTCTGTACACGGTGTCACCCATGTGCTACCACACCTGGCCCGTACACATATCACTTTTTCCTAGTCTCCTACCCTCCCTTCAGCCCCTCGTCCCCTCCTCATTTACACAAGCTTTACTTCCATTTTTCCTTCTATTCTCTTTTTCCTGTCCCCTCATTCCTCTCCCCTCCCCCTCTTGTCCCCCTTCCCATTGGAATATCTTCTTTCCATTTTCCTGTATCTCTTATACATTTTGCTTCTCATCTATGCATCATGTTAGAAGAACAATGTGGTATTTCAACACGTGAGTCTGATCTATTTCACTTAACAGCATGGTCTCAAGCTGCACCCATTCACCTGGAAATGGCTCGAGTCTATCCTTCTTTGCGGCAGCCTAGTACTCCACTGCCTAAAAAGCCCCATCTTTATCCATTCATTGGTCGATGGGCATTTGGGCTGTTTCCACAGTCTAGTTACTGTGAGCTGTGCAGCTATAAACTCGGGTGTGCTGATATCTCCTCAGAATGATGCAGATGCTTTTCATTCTTTGGGACAATACCAAGGAGGGCAACAGCTAGATTAAACGGAACCGCTGGTTTTAGTTTTTTGAGGAATCTCCACGCTGATTTCCACAGTGGTTTCACCAGTCTGAGCTCCCACCAACAGTGGAGAAGGAAGGTCTCCTTTTCCCCGGGGCCCAGGTTACTCTCTGATTAGGTCGCTTGCTTCTTCCTTTTCTTTTCTTTTCTTTTCTTTTCTTTTCTTTTCTTTTCTTTTCTTTTCTTCTTTTCTTTTCTTTCTTTTCTTTCTTTCTTTCTTTCTTTCTTTCTTTCTTTCTTTCTTTCTTTCTTTCTTTTCCTGTTATGAATAATGCAGCATGGAACTTTATCCACACTTCTGTTTCCTTGGGGTCAGTTCCGAGGACTGCTCTTGCAGGGACACAGCCCAGATCACGGAAGCTATCGGTGCACACACCTGAATGCCTTTACACAGTGCCGCTGCACAGGGCAAGCCTCAGGCCCCCAGGACAGCAGCCGGTGACCAGGGACTCGGGCTGGTCCAAGCCACCACTTGCTTGCAGCGTGACACCAGACGTCCTCCTACTTGAGACGGGAGTCCAGGCAGGCGAGTGCTGCATGTTCCCACCTACCAAGAAGGTTCTAGCAGCTCCTCCCAAAGTGGAGAAGCCAGGGGCAGTCAGTCATGACCCAAGCCAGGTCAGCACACGTCACTTTTGAAAAGTCACTTGCTAAGCTGGTAAACGGAACCCGAGCAGTACGGTGCCCCGCTCCTCTCGGGGCAGACCTGGCGCTCCTGTCTGTGTGTGTTGAAATGTGTTTGAATCATCTGAAAACACAAAGCTCTCGCCTGCCTTCGTGGACCAGAGGAAGAGGGGGCCCCAACTTCACAGATACCCAAATTCCACGGGTGCGGCATCAGAAAAAGCCAAAGGAGATGAGGGGCAAGCACCTTTGGCAGGACCCAAAGCTCTGCAAAGTGTAACCCGTGCCTGCCATGTGCAGCAACTCTGCTAACGAGTTCTTCCCAACTAGTTTGCGCTTCTGAGTAAGGCGCTTGAAGCATTCCAAACAGTTGGGGCTCCACAGCTCCCTTGGAAATGTAACACTACTCATTTATTCTTCTTTCGATCAGTCAGTCAGTCACTCAACAAACATTTGCTGAAAGATGCCAGGAGCTTTGTGGGTTTCACTGGCATAACGAGAAGACCACAGAAATCACAGCCCCATGGATGTGACACAGTGCATCTTTCCTTTCAGTTCCCATGGTCAGGGGACCCCTGATAATTTCATCTGGACCCGTCACAGCTGTGTAAGGTGCGGCACAGAACTTGGCACCAAAGAGGACACGAGTATCACTTGTTCCTCGCTGGCGTAGGCGCTCGGCTCGCTGACAGAAGTTTTACAAAATTCCACGCTGGTGCAAGCCTGAGGAGAGAGACCAGCCTGCCCGGGTTTGCAGGAAGGGGTGCCCTGGGGGAGCAGGGAGGGAGCTGGAGTATTTGTAAGCCCCAGGGCCGCCTTTTGGAGCCAAATGTGCAGCTCGCCCTGCCAGCACCCAGCTGAGGGGGTTTGTGTAGACACCGACAGCCTGGAAGAGGCGTCTGGGAGGGAAGGGGGCCGGCGGGTGCCAGGCCGCACTCCCTGCAGGGAAACAGAGGCACAGGAGGCTTCATCTGGGTTAGGCTTGGGGAAGACGGGAGGGGTCTGCGGGGGAGGACCCGACTGCTGGGCTGTCGCTGGGGCTGGGGCAGGCACCCCGGTTCATCCCCTGCCCTGGAAAGGTCCCTGCCACACCAGGCACAGCCTGCGAGGTCCCATGGGCCAACACGGGGCAGTGCGTCACCATGTAGATCTGAATAAATAAACCCTGTGATGCCACCGCTACCACCTGCTCCCCTGACCCCCAAAGTGCACACCTTTCGCTCCTCTGTGGCATTTACAGAGGGTTCAGGGGAAACTGAGGAAGGGGGGCATCTCGGAGAGACCCCTTCTCAAGATGGAAGCAGAGCCAGGGGTGTGGTTCTGTGTAGAGCACCTGGTGGCTTCAATCCCCACGACAGCAGGGGACGAGAAAGAACCAGGACAACATGAACAAATGAAAGAGGACAGGGCCGTGCCGTGGACCTGGCCGTGCCGTGGACCTGGGCCTTCTGACCAGCTCACCAGCTGCTCTCCCCAAGCCAGCATTTATTCTCTCCCTCATCCCAAGAAGATTCTTACAATTCAGATTTTACAAATAAAATTCTGAACTGATTTCTCTGTTCCAAGCACTGCCCTCGGGACACCCTCTCCCTTCCTTTAATTTCTGTTCGCTCTCTGCCCCCGGCAGCAGAATGAGCTATCCTGTCTCATAAGGCTCCGAGAGGGCAGGTGACTTGCTGGAGCACACACAGCACGGAGGTAGGGATTTGAACCCATGTCCCTGTCACCAGGGTCTTTTATTGCCTCATCATACCTGATGGCGAAATTCCAAGGCCTCTGGGGTGGCGAAGCCCCCAGAAAACCCACATCGGGGGCATTAAACTCCTCTCTTAAGCAGTAACAGGGCGGTGGCGTAGCACCCCAGCCCCCAGTGCTGACTTTAGGAAGTGTGACCTTTCCAAGGGGGGACGCCTCTGGGCCACCTTGGACAGCAGACGCCCCAGACAGATGGGTGCTCGGTCCTGGGCAGGAGGAGCAGGGTGCCTAGCCCGGGGCATGGCACGCACAGATCACCCAGCCCCCGGGAAGCACAGGGAGGCGTCAATGCCCATGACAGGGAGGTCCCCTGGCTGCCTGCATTCATCACTGCTGCTGGCTGTGGTCATTCCCTCTCTCCTCTGTCACCCCCTCCCCGTGTCGGAGGAGCAGGTCTCAAAGCACCCTGAGGACTCTCGTCTTTGCAGCTCCCTCCCAGAGTTGCTGGACACTTAATAGTCAGTTAGGGGGTCTCACTTCCTGCACGCATCCCTGCACCCCCAAGCCACCCAACCTGGGGGTTTAAATATCTAGGAGCTCCCCTGGGAAGGGAGCGCAGCGTGGTCTCCCACAAGGACACTCGGACATGTAGGTCGGGCATCTTCTTTTTTCCTCTCAATCACGAAACACAGACCAGAGAGGTTGATGACTCACCAAGGCCACACAGCTACCCCGGGGTCAAAGATGAGACCCAGCCTGAGCTCCTGTCCCTGCATGAGCCAAAGCCAAGCAAGGGCCCTGTCCCCAGCCATGGACTCGGATTGCCTGCCAGACCTGGCAGCTGTCACCTGGCCAGGTGCAGGGACCAAGGCCTCAAGGCCTCCTGCCGGGCGGCAGCTGCCCTCCACCGTCTGCCGGTTCCAAGCTTTTCGGCAAACTGGCACCTAATCGCCCACCATCTGCGAGCAAAGCGAGTCTTGGCTACCTCTTGATGCTTCTTCAAATCAACTTGCAAGTTTTCAAAGTGGCGAGAGTTCTTGGTGCTTGCAAAAATGTCAGCTTCCGTCACATCTTATTAAAACTGAAAATATGAAAAGGTTTCGGATAAACTGAGAGGAGCCCGGTTTCCCTTCCCTTCCCTCCTTCCCCTCGGCGAGGAGCTACGTTTCTTTTCCTTCTTTCTTATCTACCGTGAAAAGCGGTCTGTTGTTTCCCCTGGTTATCCAGGCAGTGGTCACCACCACCAGCTGGACACAGGGAGCTGTCCGGAGCCCCAGTGCTGGGAGGACTGACTGCTCTGGCGAGGTCGGGGTTGTAGAGAAAATGCTGCTGGCCTTTACATTCTTGTAGCAGGGACAATGTCCCAGGTCTCTATCCTGGAAATCGAGTCCCCTTTTGTGTCCACAGAGGGGAGGCCACAGCACACAGACCTGCTGCAGGCCCATGGCCACCAGTCAGCAGGGGTTTATCCAGCAGCCAGCTCCATAGTCCACACTGCAGGACACGGGTGACGTGTGCGTGGCCAGCACCCCCGAGGGACTGCAGACTGGAGGAAGGGGCGCTGAGGCGATGCCAAGAGCAAGGGGGTTCCCGGGGTCAGAGGTGTCCTGTGAGGAGCACTGGTTACCCCATGTGTGCACGTGGATGGAGGCGTTTGCTAGCACTGCCCAGCTCTGAGCATTCTTACAGTGGCCCTTGTGGCTTCTGGGACCAGATTTCAGCATCAGCCTTAATCCGCTCTCTACCCTCACGCCCCTCCTCCCACCAGTCTTGGTGACATCTGTGCCCTCCGTAGCTGGCATCCTGCTTCCCACAGAAGAAAAATGACACCGGGCACCACGCTGGGCCCGGCCTTTTAGGATCGGCAGTGGGACAGGGTGAGCCTGAAGACAGGGCTTCTTCCCGAGTGTGTCCAGGTCCCCAGTCCTGGCATGGAGCAGGCACTCAGTGCCCAAGAGGGTGGGCAATCACCAGGCAATGGAAGAGGAAGTCAGAACCACTCGGGGGTCTGTGTTCTTCTGGTGTGGCCCAGCATTTGTGTCCTTATCCAAAAAGGGACATAAAACCTAGCAGAGTTGTCACACCAACTAAGCACCAGGTACGTGTAATGCACAGCAGTGTTTACTACTGATGCTACTTAGGATGAAGGTTAGGATGGTTTTGATTTTGTTTGTGGTCCTTGTGGTGCTGAGGATCAAACCAGGGCCTCACCCGTGCTAGGCAGGTGCTCTACCACTGAGCCACACGCCCAGCCCTGCTGCCATTACAAATACTACCAGGACGACTGCCACTGCTGCTACCTCTGGTGCTGCTACAACTGCTACTGGCAATGGCTTGGACCGAGTATTCCTTAGAGGCTTCTGTTTTAAAGGCTTTGTTCCCAGGATGGCAGAATTAGGAGCTGGTGGAGCCCTTTAAGAGGTGGGGCTTAGTGGGAGGTCTTTAGGTCCTTGGAGGTGTGCCCTTAAGGGGATTATGGGAAATCACACAGGAAGGGGCATAGGCAGTCACCAAAGAAGACAGTCATTGTGGCTAATAACCAAATAAATGTCCTCTACAGCACAGTTGAGGCAACCCATTAAGCAGTTAAGTAGGGGAAGTATTTTAAGTAGGTCTATGCAGGGCTGGAAAGCTGCTGCTGGAAACCCTTTTCAACAGAGCATTATTAGGACTTTAGAATGGCAATAGACAATAACTATCACAAGTTCAAAACTGCCCTTGAATTAGCCACCTGGGACTAATTCAAGAGAGAAGGAGGTGGAAGGAAAATATTTTACAATAAATATTGTAGAAGGAATAGAAGCAGTAAACATGAAGGGGAGAAAGCCCAAAGGTTTGGCCTTGATGTTGTATTTCCTCTGGTAGGAATATTACACAGCTTGGAACGGTTACTGTGGCGGTTTCTACCACCAGGAAACAAGCTTATGAAGAAGAGCTAAGAGAAAAAGATGAATGCACAAATACTACTTACACTGTGTTTAGAGTAGTGTTAGAACAAAACATGGAAAAGTGACAATTACAGTTGGAATGTTTGGACAGTCAAACAAGGTCCTCTTACAGTTCTCTTTAATGTTACTGTCAGACTGCTTCTGTGATACAAATGAAAACATAAAGAGGTGCCCCAACATTCTATTGATAGTCGCCCCCTTTCAGTCTAACATAGATGCGTCTATTTAAAAGATTTCTCTTTTAAAATCTCATTTAGCACCTCCACAAAGAGGGTCCAACTTTTAGTTCATTTCAGATGAGCGCCTAGTAATAAATTTATTGCTACTCACAATGCATATAATATGTGCACTTTAGGAGATTGGGTGATTATACAGGAATTCAGAGTTTTTAATAATTTCCTGACGGGTTTTTGAAGCAGACAATGTCTTTTTCCTATTTTCCAAACAATCTGAATGATGAAAAATATCCAAAATAGCTATGAACGGGTCTTTCTTTCTTCCTTCTAATTTCACACCCATTTTTGTTGGTGGTGTTGTTGTCCGTGGCTTCTGCACGTAGGAATTCTCCTTTTGAAGCCGCATCCTTGCAGATAAGAAATTATAGTCATCTTATCCCTAATGCATTGCTAGTTTAGAAAAGGACTTATTATCCCGCGAGAATCTCAGCACAAAGCCTTCCGCCCAGCAGGCAGGCTCAATCTCCATGGGGCAGGTAAGCAGAAAACCTGACACGCAGATTTCGGCGCCATGGAATATAGGTATTTATGTTGGCACTAACGCTAAGGATGGCTTCGATTCATATTCAGAGACCCGGAGGCGAGGGCTGGAGGAGCTTTTCAGTCCATCGCATCCACATCCACCCACGTCATTCTGTAGGTGGGGAAACTGAGGCCTGCCACAGCCATGACTTGCTGAATCAGCCCCAATTGCCATGTAGCGCGGGGCAGGGCAGCTGCTCCTACACCCGAGTCCTCTCCACCCTCTCTGAAGTGACCACCGCTTTGTAATCGAAACCGAGGCCAGACATGCATCCTCGTTTGCAGGGTTTATGAAATACCCAGAGATCTGATAGGAAAAAAATTTATAAAACATTTTGGCAAGCGCTGGCAAGGGTGTCTAACTGTTCCAGGTCGCTTTTAGGGAGAAAAGTTAGTTCTCGTTACACGTTCAGTGCTTGTCAGAAAACAAAATGACGCTAAACACAAGCAAGCGAAATTCATCACCCCAGCTCCCCCACCCTGAAAAGAAGGATCTTTTCTATTTGCCCACATCCTGCCCTTTCCAAAAGGCGCCCATTCGAGGACGTCCTCATGGAGGCAAAAAGTGGTCGGAATTTGAAATTGGCCTGAGGTTGATCTTAAGCCATGTCACTCAATGCTCTTGTCCCCTCCAAGTTCAAAGCAGAAGGGATCAGGACCGGGCTCGGGGCACCCCAGGGTGAAGCGTGAATGATCGGCCACAGGAAGGAGACCGTGGCCGGCAGCCCGGCTGGGACAGGGAAGGGCCTGTTCACCTGGAGACAGATGCTGGCTGGGGGCCTCCTCACTTTGCAGAGGAGGGGACACAAACCACCGTGCTCCTACACCGTGATCCTGCCCAGGGAGGCCCTGGAGGGGGGAGCAGGAGGGGAGCTCTCAGCCCCACCTCCTGCCAAAGAGTGGAGGCTCCAGAGGAAGTGCCCCAGCACCTCCCTGGCATGGCGGCAGGACCGCCCCACCTCCTCTTCTCGGGCTCCAGGAACTTGGGGGTGAGAAGTGTTCCCAGGTGCAAGAGAGCAGGAAAGGCATCGGGTCTGGGCACCAACAAACTACCCGGGGTGCTGGGGGGCCCAGGGCACAGAGCCTCGCTTTGGGGTCCCCCAGTCTCTTCCTGAGACTAAGGCTTGGGTGCAGGGAATTCCTAGAGGAGGTAACTCCAGGAGGCAAGTCAGGGAGTTGGGAGTGGGGCTGCCCAGGGGGGAACCCACGTAGATAATGCCCTTAAGCTGTCACCCCACCCAGGGCAGCCCCTGCCGGAGCCCAAGGCCTTCGTCCTCTGACTGCCTTTCCTTGCTGGGTCCAGAGGCTCGAGGGCCATCAGCTTCCTGCAGAGCAGGTCCCAGGTCAAGACAGACACGGGGAGCCCTTGGGCTGCAACTGGGGAGCTGCCAGCTGGTGGCCTTGCAGACAGACTGACAGACAGCTGCAATGTCCTTTCCCCAGCCCACTGGAAAGCCAAGGAGCTCTTCCAGGGACAATCCAGTCCATCTGCCCTGGCCCGCAGCCCTGCAGAAAGGCCCAGGAAGTCTCCCTGCACCTGGCAAAAGCCTCACTCTCCACCCTGACTGACCCCAGGACCCACAGCCTCCCCCTCTGCACTTCCCTTCAGGTCCTGGGGCAGGTGATGCACTGAGTCTTCTTCCAATGTCACTGGCCACCCAAGGCGTTGGGAAGTCCCTCACCCTGACCCATGCCCACTGGGCCAGCCCCCATGCTCCATGCCCTGCCCCACACAAGCCATTTCCTCCCCAGACTGTCCTGTGCCCTCTTTCTATATCCTGCCCCTGCCTCGTTAATCTTCATAGTACACACACTTGGTCCCATCCCCTGAGACCCCAAGTGCCAAGAGCCGGGTCTTTGTGCCTCTTTTCCTCACTTCCATGTCCCTGGCACCTGCATCAGTGCTGGACAGGAAGTGAGCACCAGTAAATAATTAATTCATGGTAAAGGACCAGAGCAGCCAGCCCAGGTGTTAAAGCTGCTTTCTCAAAGGTCAAGGGAAAGCCAGAAATACAGACTCACAACAGCCACAGTGGTGACCTCCACTAGCGTGCACATTTAGCCATTTAGCACTTTAATTCACATGCACACCACATACAACACAATTGACTCTGCCAGTTAAAAGATAATGACCTCGTTTATTTTGTTTAGTGAAGTTTTACCACCCTGCTGGCACCAGAGCAGAGGTGCCCAGGAGTCACACATAAAAGTGGCACAGAGACCTCTCTTATCTTGGTCTGGAATCAGCCACTTTCCCACTGCCAGGACACAGTAGTCGATGCCTCCAGTTTAAGGGAGGAGAGGTTTATTTTGGCTAATGAATTCAGAGGGTTGAGTCCATGGCTGGTGGCTCCAGGACAAAAACAGCATGGCGGAAGGGCTCAACCCCCAGCAGGCAGGAAGCAGACAGAGAACGGGGGAGCCAGAAGTACTTGCTTATCTCTGTGTCCCTACAAACACCGGAGCTGCAGCTGTGCACTCCGTGAGGCCCTGGGGACTTGGCTCCTGTTACTCCCTTCTATGCCCGGGCCCTTAGCAGTGTGTGAAGTGTCGCTCCACAGTTTCACATGAATGAAGACATTGCCTTCTGCTACGAGGCAGCATGCACCTTCTGGGCACATGGGGTGTTCCACCCTGCATGGACCCTTTCCCAGCCAGCCCCTGACACACACATACTCTGCGAGGTGTGTGGCAGGAGTAAGTGTCCCCACAAACACGCACTGCCCTCCCCACAGACACTGCCAGGCAGAGCTGGAGACCAGAGGGCCCCAGGCAAAGACCTGGGCCACAGGGACATCAAGGAGGTGGCTGCAGGTGACGTTTTCTGACACTGAAACAGCACAGGTCTCAGTTTTGATGTCCAGTGTGGGAACTCAATTAACAAATAAATACCACAGGGCCGTCATCGATGGCCTTCCAGTCCTGTGGAAGCAGCCAGGCCCATCTCTGCAGAAGATTTCTCAGAACACCCTGCTCACCGGGGTGACGACATCTAGTGTCTCCCCTTAGGGGACAAAGCTTGACCCCAAATACCTCAGTTTCCTCAGCAAAGTGTGTGAGGAAGTCCATCTCCAGCCCAAGGAAATATGAAAGGGATACAGAACCCAATATGCCCTAGAGGGACAAATCTACATGAACGTCCTGAAAGGACTGACTGCCTGGGGCTGCATCCTCGATGATGACAAAGAAGACAGGTTTCACTGAGCATCTGTGTACCGTGTGCCACTATGTCCAGTGTTTTCACACACCTCGTTATTTAAGCCTCGCTGTGACTGTGGAGATAGACATGACCCCTGCATTTCACAGAGAGACCTGGGGCTCAGGGAGGCAGGGCGAGCAGGCTGGGGAGCTGGAAGGGAGGGTCCGGAAGGGACCCCTTGTCAGAGCCCTGCCCCTTCCGTTGTCCAGGCTTCCGTCTCAGACAGCAAAGCTCCTCCCCTGGAAACAGCTAGGGCATGGATGGTCTCAGTGGCCTGGTCCCCAACATGCAAGGGACGTTCCCAGTTTTGTCCACTCTACCTTGTCCCCAAACCCAGGAGCCCTGGAGCACTTTGTGGGACAGGCTGCAAGACAAGCTGGAAAAGTCCAGGCCAATACAGCAGAGACCTTGGATTACACCAGGAAGAGCAGCCCAGGGTGTGAGCAGCAGCTAAGCTTCCTAAGGAAGGGTAAGGCCAGTTCTGGGGCCAGACCGAACCCTCCTCTGTGACCACAGCCAAGGCCGGGGGCAGTGGCACCCCAGAGGGGTCAGCATTTGACACTTTGACCACCTGTGACCATTGGCCCGGGCCATTTCCCAAAGTGGGTTCCATAAAGAACCAATATCACCAGACACTTCTCAGCGGAAAGGTGGGCAGAGGGGCAGGGTCTTGGCCAGGCTCACAGCACGACTGTCTGACCACAGGACACTTTCACAGGCTCCCTGCCTCTCGGAAGCACCAGTTCACACCCATTTCCCACTAAAAGGACCCAGGTTGCCCTTGATAAATCTGCTGGGACTCGGAGCCTGCACTGGGCACTCCCCAAGGAGAGAAAGGGACAGAAGCCCTGTGTGCTGCACGCCACACACTTTCACCTTTGAGACAGTCACGCAGTGACGCCCACAGGCTGTCCAGCACCGGTTCCCTCATCATCTGGAAATGGCACCCCAATTTTTTAAGCTGCTCATCCCCCTCCTACTCTCCTTGTCTAAATAGCAACTCACCTCCGACATCATCAGGGACCCTATAATTCGTCTATTAAAGCGGACGATTGAATTCGAAGACCTCTGGAATACTCACAGGGAGACGCGCCTTTCACCACAGTCAAACATCGGTGCCACCTCACTGGTGAGGCCTGCAGCACTGAGCCCCACCACCACCCAGCCCCTCGGCCACTGCACCCAGAGACCGCTCAGCCTCTTCCTGTCTCTGGGTTTTTCTGCCTAATCTGGGTTTTGCTCCTTTCAGTAGCTGAGTAGCCAATTTCCTTTATCCATTCGTCCACTCGGGAAGATTCTGGCTCGTGCTCACCTTTGGCCGTCACACATAACTCCACCGGGACGTTGGTGTACAAACTTTTGTGTGGACCCATGTTCTCATGACTCTCGGCGACGAGCTTGGCATTGGAATCATCACATCCTACGGTCGCTCTCTGGCAAAGCACCTGGGACCTACCAGACTGTTCCCCAAAGGGGCTGCCTTGGTTTACGACCCCACCAGCAGGTGTGAGGGCTCGGGCTGCTCTCCCACCCCGCGTGTGCAAGGTTCCTCGGGTGGCACCACGATGCAACCAGGACTTCACCTCGGCCACCCAGCTCCCACCCCTAGCTGCAGATTGCCTCAGCAGGGGTGTCGTGGAAAACAGTGAGATTTATGACACTTTTCAGTCCAAAGAATAGAGGGCTTGTTTATCTTTCAGGTTGTGTGTGCCGTGCATGAGGAATTTTGAGCAGTAAACGGGGGTGTAAGGGGTTGAGGGCTGCAGAGAGCCCCGCTCCGAGTCTGAGCTCCACACTCCAGGTAGAGTAACCCACTCACTCTGGGCCGCTGCCTCCTCACCTGTGAACAGGGACACGTGGCCCTCACAGGGAAGGTCTCCGATGACACTTGTCCAGCAGTCGTTTGAATCCACCTCCAGTGACCCCACACCCTAACCCCTGCAGATCCTTCCCCCTTCGGTCCCTGGAGTCCCCATGCCAAGGCTCAGTCCCTTTCGAGCTGGGTCCACGGTGTGCTGTCCCCCTCCAGCCAGGGGGATGTGGTCACAACACCCACTTGTTAGCAGAGGACTGTCACCCCCCAAGCTCCAGCCTGGCGCTTCACAGACGCCATCTGCGATCCCCAAGCCAACCCCAAGAGAGGCCTCGGCCTGCCCAGTTTCTCGAGGCGGACGTGATGCTTCCAGCAGCTCTCGTGGCCAGGGGACCAGGCCTAGCTGTGTCCCGTGGCTTTGCTCACAGCCACACCTGCCATACTCTCTCCCTGCTTTCCTCTTGGCAAGTGGACAGAAGACGGCCTGTGGTGTAATCGGGGACACAAAAGCAGCACATCAGATGCCTCTGTGGGTGACCAGGCAGGAAGCCCTCTCCCGCCCAGCTCCGCCACCCCCACTGCCCACCCAGCTGGGAGTGACCCAGCGTCATGAGAAGACCAAGACCAAGGCCAAGTGTCAGTCTCCAGGTGCAGGGGACTGCTGTCGGGGTCTGCGCTGGGACCTCTTGAAGGATGGCCTCTTCCTGGGTGCGGCTTCCCCAGATTAAGCCCTCTGGAAGCAGCTGTTTATTTTCAGAGCTGCGGTGTAGGCTATTATACAACGCTGAAGCCGTTCCTTCAGATGAGGGTCACCCAAGCGTCCGCTGTGGAAAAACTTCCACAGAATGCCGCCTGCCAAAAAGGCAGGGACAAAAAAATGAGCCTTTTATTTAACAGGAATTTGATGAAGAGGAAAGAAAAGAAAGAAAACGCTGAAAGCCTTTCCGCTGAAAGACGCAGGCTTGTGTGGTTCCATTCAGTGCAGAAATGGATTCGATAAAGCTCATTCTTCCAGGTTTTTGAATGACAATGCCAGCACCCATGAGGAGCGCAGGGGACAGGCTGTGGGGAGGGGACCCCACCTCACGGGCCTGGAACAGGGTCCCGGCTGGCCTGCAGGCCATCACTCACCACCTTCCAGCACTGCCTTCGGTCGGGGGGCAGCGGCTCGGCACCTGGACAACCAGGAGGAGGAGACTGCAGGGGCTACTGTCTTCTGGAGGAGGAGGTTTGCCAAGAGCACCGCAGCAGATTGACCACTGGGGGTCAACTTGGAATACCCAGCCGAACTGGGTCAGTGTGGCGCTGGGTGCAGAAGGCCCGCCTGAGTTTTGCTGCCAGCAGCATAGAAAGGAGACCTGGAGAGAACTGAGCATGTTGTTGGTTCTCCACGGTGCTGCTGGCTCTCCTGTTGCCATGGGTTCTCCTGGAGGAGCTCGTGGAGCTTCTTTCCTGCTACAAACTTGGCTGTTCTCATTGTCAGAGCAGCTCAGGACCTTACTGTCGCTGAGAACAGCTGCGGTTCACTTTGAGGCAGCTCTGGTCCTTACACTGAGCATCGCTTCCTGGCTCGGGAGGGGGAAATGGTGCTGTTCAGTCTCTAGAAGCTTGTCACTCTGGCTTCCTGACACGTGCTCAGCTGTTCTCATCATCGGAGGAGATTGGGAGCTTCCTGGCTCCAGTGCAGATCCCTCAGCTGCTGGCACAGATCCTGCACCCCTCTGGCACAGACTGTCTAGCTTCCACCGCTGACCTTGGATCTCCCCAGAACAGATCTGTGAAACAGACTTGGATGAGTCATTGTCATGGGCTCTGGGCCTCCAGCTGGACTTGTGACGGGCATCGTCATGGGCTCTAGGTCTTCAGCTGGACATGGCTGTGGCATCCAAGCCCTCAACTGGACTCTTTGGGTCTTTAGGGTGTGGACAGATCTCCTGCACTTTGTATTTCACTCTTTAGGCGACTGTTATAAAATAATTCTGTAAATTCTTGTCCTGTATTAAATTGTTCCCCGGTAGACCCTGACTACCGCAGGTACTAATGGCTTTTTGTCCCCTCACAGTGCTATCATAGCATCAGGGACATCTGGGAAGGACAACAACGGAGCTGGCTCTTCCCAAGGGCTTATTCTTCACCACTCCCAGTGGACGTCTGTCCAGTCCGCCTCTGCAGAGGGTGTCTCTGCAAGAGCTGAGACAAACTAAAGAAGGAGAGGGCTCGCTGGAGGTAGAGACTGCACACTCATCAGCCCATGGGTGCATTTTCCCCTCCCCAGGGACCTGCAGGCTGGGTGTTCCAGGTCCCTCACGTACATGTGTATGACTAAGCTGGGGTCCAGGAAACATAGGTAAAAGGGACGGGCAAGTGGCCAGGTACCGCCTCCCCCACCAACTATGCCCCCCCTGGGCTCCTGAGAGCCAGCACCTTCCCCACCTGGGAGCAGCACAAAGAGAGCCCTCACAGGGACACGAGACAGAAGGGGCCTAGTGACCACAGCGTGGGCTGCCTGGCCAGTAGCGCAGCACTAAGCAGTAGTGTGAAGGAGAGTGAATCTGGAGGCTGCGACCCTGGGTCCCTAAGGGCTTCTGCAGCAGAAGCTATGGAGAGAGCAAAAGTGCCCACCCTTACCTGACTTCTAGAGGGTCACGACCCTGCAATGGCCTGATCATTTTCAGACCTACAGCTGTGATACAGCTCTGCTCCTGGCAGCCAGCAGTGGGCTTTGCTGAAGGATGTCCCGGAAGAGCCCAGGAACCTTTAATCCACACATATGTCAACCTTGAAGCACTCCAGAGCTAGATACAGAGTTTGCAGGGGCCCAGGCTACTCCAGGAACTGACCACTGCATTCTCCACCCATGGTGGTCTCACTGCTCCGTCGGTTCCCTCAGAGTTGGGGCCACATTTGGCATGTCTGTGTTCCCTATGCCTAGCACAGTGATCCTTGGCTAGTAGATATGCTTCAAGCCAGCTTTCAAAGGAAGACCCAGTGGATGCTGCCAAAGGTGAGGCGGGGACAAGACTGTGCTGCACATCTGTGACCCCACTGGTTAACAGAGTCCAGTGCAGAGCAGGGCAGGCCCTGACTGCCAGGCATCTTGTGAGCTAGGGCCAAGAGGTGATAAGGGAAGGCTTTCTCTAACCTGAGCTTCCTTTGACTTTCTGACCTCAAGATAATGTTCCCAGCTCAGAGAGGCAGGAAAGCCACCCAGAATTAATGATCATCTCCTCTGTGGCGTTCAGAAGGTAGATGAGGAGGTCGGTGTGCAGTGACGCCTGGTACAGGCCCTCACAGTGCAGTGATGTCAGCATGGCTCCACAGCAGACAGAAATATTTCCATCTGCTCTGGCTCTCCTGTCACATCTCTCACTTGCTGGTAATCAGGGATGCAGTGGTGTGGGCAATCCCAGCTTGTGCTTCCTAGCACAGGATACCTCGGGCTCTCAACATGGGTATGGGTATGTCATCTCCACACTGGTCCAGAACACTGATTCACATTTGGGAATGCATCTTTCCATTCATTCATCCATCCATTCAAATATCCAGATGTCCCTCTTTCCATCTATCTACCCATCTGTCTATCTACCTATCTGTCCATCCATCCAAATATCCACCTGTCCACCCATCCATCCACTCACCCGCACATCCTCTCATCTATCTTCCATTCATTTATCTTCCATTCATGTTCTACTCATCCATCCACTCATCCACCCATCCCCCCATTCACCCATCCATCCATCCATTTATCCATCTTCCATCCTCCTATCTACCCATTCTTCCTTCCATCCATCCAGGCATCCAAATATTCAGCTGTCCATCCATCTATCCAGATATCTATTCATCTATCACCCACCTACCCATTCATCTACACATTCATTCTTTAAACCAATAGTGCGGGTTCACAGAAGAAAGGAAATATGACCATAATCAGTTGCCAGAGTTAACCTGGGCTGCACCTGTGGCATCCTCATTCAGGTCCCATTCAGTGGTAGCAGCGGTTTTCACAGTGTTAAATGATCGATCCTTCTATTTATATGTGTTTTTGAGACTCAACAGCAATTTCCCATAATTTGTCTTATTCAAGTCTCTGAAAAGCTTGTGAAAAAAACAGAAATGAGATCTCAGTCCCTTTTTAAAAACAAATATTTAGAGCAACTTGAGGGTCACAGCAAAATGAAAAGCAAGGTACAGAGTTCCCAGTACCCCTTTTTCCACCCACTCACACACAACCTCCTCCCCGTCAACATCCTCCCCCAGAGTGGCACATTTTGTTCTAATTCATGAACCTGTGCTGACGCACCTTGGCCACCAG
This sequence comes from Dolichotis patagonum, assembly GCA_004027295.1. Taxonomy (NCBI): domain Eukaryota; kingdom Metazoa; phylum Chordata; class Mammalia; order Rodentia; family Caviidae; genus Dolichotis; species Dolichotis patagonum. The sequence goes on from PVJX010026738.1 coordinate 18,441, forward strand.
CACCCGCAGTTACAGTGGGGTTACCTGGGTCATGTGCTTCCTGGATGGCCCCATCTAAGCACCGCTCAGGAGCAGAGCGGGGATGGGAATCCGAGTTTTGGAGTCAGGCAGTGTCTTAGTTACTTTTCTTTTGTTGTTGAGACAAGCTACTTGACATTCAAATGAAGGAAGGAAACGTTTATTTAGCTTACAGAGCAGGTTTCAGCCCATACAGAGCTTGCTGGAAGCAGAGGGGCATGGCTAAGGGGCAGCGGTTCACAGTGGCCTCAAGCAACAACAGTGAAAGGACACAAGGGAAAAGCACACCTCCTTCCCTCCCTTATATGGTATGCAGGCTCCACCCCTGGGTGGTGCAGCACTCACAATTCCAATCCCAGCACCAGACAACGAACCAATCACAAGTGTTAGACTCAGCTGCCTCCACGACTGCATGAGGCTTTGGGGGGCCATCTGAACACAAACCGTAACAGGCAGACATGGACCCCAATCTCAACTGGGCTACAGGCAGCTTCACCGTATTGTACCATGCCAAAATTTACCAGTCGAGTAGGATAATAATTCCTACTTTCCAGAATCATTGAGAGAAAAAAAAAAAAATGAGAAAGTACATAAAACCCATGGGACAGGGCAGATGCTTGCTCAACAGATGCTGTTTCCTGGGATAGGTGACAGTCCCCAGTTCCTCACCTTCCCCAAATTCACACACCCACAGTGGCTTCACCCTGGACAGCCTGCTTTGCTACCTCTGGACTACCTCTACCATCGGCTGGAGTGAGTGTGTACACGAATGAACTGATGGCTTTTGAACCTTGGCCTTTAGCGACCTTGTCACCTCGTGTTTCTGTCATCCCCGCAAGAGGCCTTTCATCTTGGCAGCTGCTGCCCCATCAGCCTGGACCTCAGAGCTACCCGTAAGGAGCAGGGTCCTCACCCTACACTGCCAGACCACTGTGTGAGACAGAGTCTGGTGTTCTTCAGATATTGAGTAGTGATGTTTAAGCTGGTGACTTAACTGGGGGGACTGTTTCCCAGGCCACACTTTGCAGCACTCTGTCCCCTCCACATCTCCCTTTTCCCGGGGCTCCTTGGGCTTACAGGTGCCCCCAGCTTGAGACCCCTTCTCTCTGGAAAAATCCTGCTTCTTAGTAGCCCAAAACCATATCTCCCTTTTTGTTAACAGAGTTTTGAGGCAAAAGTCCTGGCTCCAGGGGTCCCAACAAATCAATGGGCCAGGTCCCGTATGCCAGTCAAGGAGACAAGCAGTGAAGGGCAGGAAAGGAGCTACCAGCCTGTCCATGCTGGGGGCAGGGGCAGGGGGTAGGGGTTCCTAAAGAGGTTCAAGGCTGGTCTTCGAGGAGCTGACAGAAATTATGTGGATTTGTACATTGGCTGAGGCAGAGGATTGCTGTGAGTTCAGGGCCAGCCTGAGCTACATAGCAAGACCCTGTCTCAAAACAAACAGGCAAACAACCCCCAAACCAGAAATTTTGCAGTTTTGTAGAAAAGGGAAGTACAGACAAGGGTTGAGGGTTTGCATAGCTGGCAGCCTAGCTAATCCTGGTGACAGCATGGTCTGGTAGCTGGGTATCTCAGAACTGGTTCTGTGAGGTCCCAGAAGATCCATCATGGCCTGAGGGGACAATTCAGTTTCCATGATGAGATGACAGCTCCTGCTAGAAAGTGACCCCATCACGGGGCACCTTCGAGCCTCTGCTTTCCTGGAATCCAAGGGGACTGCAGGCCTAGGACCAGGACGGGAGGTTTCTAGGCATCGCTGTAGCAGGGTCTGGAAGTGGACGTTGTAAAAGCTGGCAGTTGACTGTCCCTGCAAACCCTGAAAATCAACCGTGTGGGCCAGGGATTTAGCTCAGTGGCACAAGCACCTGCCCTGCAAGTGCAAGGTCATGAGTTCAAGCCCCGGTACCACAAAAAAAAAAAAAAATCACCTGTGACGCTTATCTGGGTGTCCTCGGTCTCGGAGGCGACAAGACAGTCCAGGTTGGTGTAAGCTCACAAACCCCGCGGTCCAGATACTCGCTGAGTGGTTACCATGCCTAGGTGCAGAGCTGACAAGGACACAGGTAAAATGAAGGCACAGATGCCAAGCTTTACCCTGCCTTCAGTTACCCATGGGCATTGCAGGACCAGCTCGAGGTCCATGTATCACCCTCCTTCGGGCACAGGAAACACCACAGGGGCCGGCAGTCACCCTCTCTCCAAGTGAGTGGCTCATTAGCAGAATGTTCTCACAGCAAGGGAAGTTAGCAGTGGCAAAGCTCTGCCACTGGGCTTCTGCAAGAAGCCTTTGTTGGTGACAAAACCTTCAGCAAAGGTGCTCACATTCGGAGAGCAAGCACTTAGCATAAGTTGGGGACAGAGGTGCCCCTTTCCCCCGAAGCTGCCCACTTCAGTCTTCTCTTTGTCAAAAGAAGACACATTCGAAGTGCTTCGTGTGCACATTTAAGTGCGGCAGTACCTTCTGAGTGCTTTCTCCTCATTACCGCGCGCTCCCTCCATCCGGGGAGACCTTGACTCTGTCACACATCATGCCGCCACCCGCTCTGGGACTACCCGACTGGCTGGCAGCGGGCATTGTTCCCTCGGCGTTATTGATGCCTGATGCGACAGACTTGGAGAGGATGCTCTCCAGGTAAATAGGCCCACTTTCTGCTTCCATTCATAGCGCTCCCCTGCCCTCTCACCTCCAATGAGGCCGCATAAATCGTCTCTGCTTAGGGGGTCTCGAAAGGCTCCAAGGGAGGAATTTTCCTGGAGACCTCCATTTATCTCAGTAGATAGCAGGGAGACACAAAGGAAAGGGAGTGGGTGCTGGGAAAGCCGGAGACGGTTCCTAGCTACCCGGTTTGGTATGTAGAGACTGGGTGGTGAGTGTAAAGGTTACAGGATTGTAATTAAATTTCTCAGATCCCCAAGGTACTCATGTCCTGCACGGTTTTATTGTCCCTGCTGGTCCAAGACAAAATAGAAAGTGCCTAAGACCCCTGCTCCTTGTGGAATGCCGTCTGGCTCGGAACTCTCCAAGGCTGGTGTAGACGGATTCTGGCCTGGCCTCCTCCCCTCACTCCAGCCTCTCTCAGAGCGAACCGTAACAAAGATCTCTGCGGCACTGTTGGCAAAACAGCAGCGCGCCTGTTGTCTCATTCAGCCTTGGCCCAGGGCCGGTGGGCAAACAGAGCATGGAAGGAAACTAAGACAGGAAGCTAAAGACACTCAGAGCTTGCACAAGCGGGTCCGCCCTCCGCAGCCTGGAATACTTTCTGCTCTCCACTGAGGAGCGGCTGGATCGGCTCTTTGAACAAAAGTGAAAACTCGGCTCAGAAATCATTCGCCCCTGCACCAAATCCTTGTGCAGTGCCTGCTGCGTGTTAGGAGGGATTTTTCCTCGGAGCTAAATAGCAGTTGTTTCAAGCTTGCCAAAGCACAAGTCTGAAAGTCACAAGTGAAGAGTGGTCCAGCAGAGTGTGATCTGTCTCAAGTCACAGTGCCGTGCAAGGGACCTGGAAACTCCCAAAGGTCTGGCAGCAGGGAAGTGGAGGAGGTGGTCTCGTTTCCCAGGAGCTACTGGAGGTAGAGCTGGGCTGATGTGTGCCCTGATGCCCAGCACCCAGCACACTCGGGCCATGAGTAGCCTCTGTAGGGCCAGCTTGACACCCAGTGTAACCATCGGTCTCTCTCTACCTGGGCTGGCCAGCGCCAGACATCTCAGGGCTCCTAGATATCACCTCGGGGCTCCTAGATATCACCTTGGGGCTCCTAGATATCACCTTGGGGCTCCTAGATATCACCTTGGGGCTCCTAAATATCACCTTGGGGCTCCTAGATATCACCTTGGGGCTCCTAGATATCACCTTGGTGTTCCCAGACAACTCAAAGCAGTGCTTTCCTCTACTCCCAGGCCCATCCTCTCCAGGCCATTCCTGCAACCTTCCCTCCACTGGCCCCAGGCTTCCTTGGGATAAAGTCAAAGCCTTTGCTGAGACCTCTGCTTCCCCCGGGTCCACTGCTCACGACCGGGAGCCTACAACACACACGTGTATGCACACACCCTGTTACAGGCAGCTGAGTTAGTTAGAAATACTATAGGCAGTGAGACAGGGCTAGGTCCTCCAAGGAGCCAGTGCAGAAGCCCAGATACCTTACAACTATGGGGAAGACAGACACCTCCTGCTATGGGCCAGGCCTCAGGACAAATGATCGAACAAATGCACCCACATCCTAAGGACTGATATTCTAAATAGTTCCCTATCACTCTGAGGAAGTCAGGAGTCACCATTCCAATCCCCTGGGGAAGAGTCACTGTTCTCTATTCATGCCAGCTTTCTACGTGACTTGCTTCCCCATTTGTTCCCAATTTAATCAATTTTACCTGAACCATTAATCTTATTGTTTAACCATAGTTCTGTCCCACCTTATGCCCATCTGCCTTGTGAGTTCCCAGTTTTCCTCACCTTGAACCCATCTCACCCCATAATTCTATTCTATTAAAAGTCCCTGGAAAAGACAGAGTCCTTGACAACCCGCTCAGGACTCCATCTGTCTCTCTCAGACAGAAGCTTTCTTTCTCTCAATAAATATATTCTGCTCTTATTTGTTCCTAAAATTCATTCTTCGATTTTAGAGAACACGAACTCATGGGGCTGGGGATTTAGCTCAGTGGCTTAAGTGCCTGTCTGGCAAGTGTGAGGTCATGAGTTCGATCCCCAGTACCAACAAACAGAGAGAGAGAGAGAGAGAGAGAGAGAGAGAACATGAGCTCGTACCGGACACAGTAGGTTGGGAGTTTCATTCCCCTAGATCAACCCCTCCCCAACCCCTTGCTGTGTCTTCCTTTTCCTGGTACATTTAACCTATCCAATCTGATACTTTGCTACTTCTGTACAAATGATTACTGAAGGCAAGCACTCATCCCTATGTGTGGGATTAGTGTCCTTGACAGAAGAAATCGGCCTCCTTTGGCCCTGCTGCCTTTGCCATACGAGGACAGCTTAATCTTGGATCTCCCAGCTGCCACAGCTGCTAGAGAATAAAGTTATCCATGCTCAGCTCAGGGGTTCTGTCACAGTAGCACAAACTGGACGATGCACTATTATACACTGCACACACATGTGCCGCAATTTCTTCATGCCTGTGTTTTGTCTACGGACACAGGTTAACTCCTATCTTGTTGTAGAAAAACCAGTGTCAAACCGAATGGAAGACTCTTTGCCCTGAGGAGTTAGAAGGCAACTTTTATTACGCTAGCAGGCTGGTGGCAATCAGTTCCAAATCACAGTCATAAGTCAGCTTAGAGTCCAGTTTAAATACAGTTTGCAAGCAGGAAGTACAAGGCTGGTGACGGGTTATTACATGACCGGTTACATGAATTAAGTCATGTGTTGTCAAGCAAGCTAGTTCTAAACAGATTCCTAGGAATTCCTTCAAACAAGTTGGAAACAATATATATTTTTCTAAGTAAGGAAAAACACAAGCCTTGCAACTGGACACAGTCAAGTTGACCCACTGCATTATCAAGGAGAAGCAGCTGGACGCAGACAGTCAAGACTGACCGAATTTAGCAGGCTAACTACGTGACAGGCAGCAGGAGCATAGCCACAGGCCACTAATTGACTTTTCACTTTGCTATAAAATGTCTATAAATTTGCCGTTCCATAACTGTGCCCCTGAAGTCTTGTGCCCTGTGCACAAGGCTGCAACAAACAGGGGCATGCAGATACCCCCAGGAGGTGCTGCTCCAGGATCGCTAAAGCACACTGTAATTTTTCGAGCAACCTTCCTATTCTCTCCACAATGGCTACACCAGTTTGCACTCTCCACACTGTCTACACTGCCTGACTGCTTCTCACCTCCACACTTCAGCTCCAGCCAATCCCCTCCTTTGTGACTCACTCGCTCTGCGGTGAGAATTCTCTAACTCTTCCCATTTTGCATCTAAGGAAACTGAAACTCTGGACAGTTATGCAAAGTGCCCAAGCTATGGTTCCCCAAGTAGGGGTGTCAGGATCACCCCAACCTGTGTGGCTCCCAAGCTCCGCTGCTGGAATTTGCTGCCCTCACAGAGGCCAGAGTGGGAGCTGGGTGGGGGTATGCTTGCCTGAGGCAGCCTTTCGGGGAGCTTGGTGACCCTAGTCAAAAGGCTCCCCGGGTTCCCCCATTGTTTCATGGTGACCCTGTCATATCCCCTCCCGCCTCGGCCCAGAGCTGCCAGCCTGTTTGTTCCTTTCTGCATTCCAGCACAGGGCATGGGATGTGGCCTGGAGCAGCCCACGGGTTGTGGACTGTATCTTTGGGTCTGAGGGGCAGAAGAAAGACTACCAGCCCACTGTCCATAGCAGCCAGCCCTGGGCCTTCACTGCCTTTGTGCACCCCGCAGAAGATGCACTGCAGGGATGAGGAAGGACAGCTCTGAAACCTGCTCTGGACATCTGCCGTGGTGCCTGTGTCCTCTCCCCCTGGACTTGTTCCCTGGCCCGTGCTGACCTCTGATGGCTCCAGGAGCCTAGGAGGACAACATCAAAGAGAGGACTGACACACTCAGGGCAAGGGCAGCTAGCTCTGAGTAGGGACCTGATGCGGATGTGTTTACACTGGCGAGAGAGCCCCTCCCTCTGTGACAGGGGAGGAAGGGCGGCAGCAGGTGCTGAAGGGGCCCCTTCCCCCAATTTCCTACCTGTGTGGGTGACCACATGAATATGATACGCCTGGCTGTGTTGGTAAAGCCAGGAGAAGAGGTGAGGACCGGTGATGAGTTCCGCCTGGTACCTGCTGGAGGGCCAGTGTCACAGTTACAGGGTGACTTGCAGGACAGAGCGATGTGGGTCAGGCATCGTGTCCCAGCAACAAGAAAGTAACAAGGACACTGGCATGGGGCTGGGTGGCAGAGCATGCCCTTAGTGCCGAGGCCCTGGGTCCAAACCCAGCACCCAAGCCACAAAAGGAAGGTGTTCAGCTGTGTCCCAGGGCCCAGAGAGGTCCACGCCGACCTGCAAGGCCATTCCTTGGAGTCAGTGCTCAGGAGCGGCGCCGGGGCTCCATCTGTACCTCCATCCCCTGCTCCCCCCAGCTCAATTT
>PVJX010026739.1:0-25601 GCA_004027295.1 Dolichotis patagonum
CAGTATGAGCGGTATAGGCAACCAGGCCCAGTGCACACACTCACTCTACGCTTGAGTAAGCACAACCATCCCCAGGTCCTGCGTTTCGTTGATTTGTCTGCTACAGCACCTTCATTTATGTTCATCACTCCTAGTCAAATTCAGTGTCTGAAAGTAATTTATTTGGTGCAGCAGATCATCGTTCAAATGCTGTGTCTCTCCTACTCCACAGACTGTCTGGATTTGTCATCCAAATCACTTGGTGAAACTAAAATTTCCAAAATACAATGTGACCTGCTTTCATCAATCACAACCCCTACCTATAATACCCTTCTCACGAACCATCTCTTCCTCTCTTCCTAGCAAACTTTTTGCAGCTTTAAACCTTTACCTAGTTTTCCTAAGATGATGACAGTCCGGGAAATGTGAAGGACTGAAAGGAAACTCCTGAGCAGCTTCTGAAGCAGAATCCAAGGGACAACTGAGCCACAGACTTTCATAAAGATTACATCACTCAGCATCAGCTGTGAGGTGCCCAGCACCTCCACTCTTACAAAGAAACCAAGTCCCCAAGGTGTGAAGTAGCCTGTTCCAGGACACCAATCTACTCCATCGTGAAATAATAATGGAGGAGCTTAATCAAGCCCATGAAAGAATCAACACCAGTACACCTCAAAGCTATACCAAAGAAGTACCTTCATACTTAAGCAAGGCTATTTGAAGTCTCCAAACTAATATGTAATAATCCAAGTTTTTAAAAAAGGAAGAAAACGAGAAATAAATTTTCAAGTGGTGAAAACAGATAAGTAGGTATATATTATCTTGCAAGCACAATTCATGGCTATTTTCCATATAAATCTTCTCAAATCAAGATTTGATTTCCTCTAATAGCTCTACTCTGAAAAGGAGAGCTATGAACAGGAGTGAAGATACAAGCATTCATTGCTTCTTTAATTGCATTTTCTGCAAAACTCTGCACTTCTATTTTTAATATTTGATTGCACCATCAATGGAGCTATATTCCACAAAAGCTATTATGTTTTGCTCAGGAAAAAAAAATCAGAATGGAATAATGTGTGGCATACTCATGACTGCAAGAATAGAAATGCTTTAGAGCATTTTAGAATAATGATTGGGATAAGTTATTCAGAATTTACAGAAAACATGCTTTAAAGACACATGATTGTGGAATCTACTCCAAATCTAAGTGATGCCCTATACAAACTAGCAATGGCAGAGAACCCAGTATTTTATCAAAACATTAACAGTGGCACTGGTAAAATCTTAAGCTTTTATCCAACATTATCAGTTCTCTCCCGTACAAAGGCAGCATTTAACTTACCGCACTTTGTCCAAATATCTATAAAGCAGTGAAGTGAAATCATCCAACTAACAAGGGACAGAGATCAGCATCCTTTATTGTCACATGACTTTGGACTGAGAATCTATGACCCCTTGGGCTCCTTCCTGACACAGAATTCCAGGCACTTTTATTAAGAATTTTCTAAAACAAATACAGTATCAAATCACAAGGTATTCACAAAACTCTGCAGAGCTAAATTGACCCACAACACAAAGGAGAAAAATACTAAAGGAAAAGGAATATTTTAAAAATGGCAAAGGAGTGGAATTGGACACACACCCATGCACACGTGCTACTGTCAAAGAAGTAACAAAGAGACTAATCGTCAATTTCTAACAGAAATGACGGAAAGCACTTTAAATCCTGAGCAAAAATAACTGCCAAGCTACAATTCTGTAACCAAGAAAATACCTTTCAAAGAGAGAAGGTAAAATAAAGATCATTTTTGAGCAATCACAGAAAATCTATGCTAAGGAAAAGAAAAATGACCCAGAGGAAACCCAGAGAAGCAGGATGGACTAAAGATTGACCGAAAGGCTGAATGGAAACTGACTCTGACCGAACTTCCACATCGCTGAAAGTGACAGGCAGGTGGTACTGACTTGCCAGAACTGAAAGAGATGAATCCTAAGGAAGCAAAGAAAAGTAGCTGCAAAGAAAAGAGAAGAATCTGTGCATCCCAGAGGATCAGAAGATTCCAGCACAGGTCTCAACTGGGCACCTCTGGAATTCAGGCTGGCTTGACCAAAGAGGACTGGGAAATTGGGGGGCTGATAAAGGTAGGCAATATGACCAAAACTGTCAGTAACACACTTAAGCTTTCTTGGGTGATGCTTGGCCATGGCTGGATGGGACAGGGAGTCTCTGACAGTGTGAGATGCCAGGGTTTTAAGATCAGGGTCTACTGTCCAGAGGAGACAAGGAGGATGGAACTCCAAGAGGAAAGTCCTATGGGAAGGCGTGTCTAGGCGGTGTCACTGAGCCTCACAGTGGGAATCCCAGGACAGCAAGTTCTGAACAGCAGCAACTCTGGACTCACACAACCCTAAGGCACTACCTTGTCAAAGGCCAACACATGCTGGGGTATGGGTATGGTCTGAGTGTCCCCCCAAACATTCATACATTGGAGGCTGGGTTTTCAGTGCAGTGGTGTTGACACAGGGAGACCTGTAAGAAGTGGAGCCTCAGGTCCTCAGGTCTATTGGGGGTTCTGTCCTTAGAAAGGATTGTGAGGCCCCTGGCATCTGTGGCTTCCAGTGATATGATCTCTCCCCGTGCACCTGTTTCTGCCACTGTCCACAATCCAATAATGCAGACAAGTATTCTTTCACTAGATTCACTGACATGCAGTGTGAACTTTCAGACTCCAAAACAACTGCTCGATATACCTATTTTCTTTAAAAGTACCTAGCCTCAGGTATTTAGTTACAGTACTTAAAAACTAATGAAGATACTATCTGTGGCCTCTTTTATATAATAATTAGGAAAGAGGGATTAGAACAACAAAGGAATTGGGAAAGCTACTTGAAAACAGTCTCCTCCTCCCTTTGTCCTAGCAGAATTCTGAAGGGTTATTCCCTGAAAGGGTTAAAAGAAAAAGCCTACAGTTTGGGGATCGATCGATCGGCGCCAGTCTATACTGCAACAGTACGGATCAAGACAAGGCATGCTGAGGTTGCCACCACCCTGCCCTCTACTACTGTCAGATCTTTTCAGATGAAACTAATGCATGCCAGGAAGGTCATTCAGGTCATGCAGGTCATGAGGACTTGAGATCCAGAACATGAACCCAGGGAAGTCCAGAGATGACAGAAAGGGAGATGGAGATTTCAAGATGAAAGCTATACAGCAAGGACTGGAAAGCCACCAACCAAGAAAAGAGAATGAGAATGAGATTTCTGGGAAGAAAATGGACACAGGGACATTATCTACTAGAAGTGACCTTATGACAAAATTCTGAGAGATTACTGCAAGGGAGGTATAAAATAAGCCAGTGAAAACCAAGGCAAACGTCAACTTCAGAAAAACAGAAAGGCCAAAATCATACTACCAACTCTACTGTGAATAATATTTGTGCAGGCATGGTACCATAAACCCAAAAACTGATTTAAATGGAGTTCTGATACATCCAGTACGGAAGCTTAGGAAGGGGAAGCAGAAGGAGGGAAGATAGAAAGTAAAGTCCAGTTCTCACCAGTACAATGGTGTTTAAATCTGATAAATCAAATATAGAACAACCTACATCCTATTTAGAAATGTGGAGATGTGATGAGCATCAGGGGGAAAAATTAAAAATCAAAAGTATTGCCTCTAAGAAAATCAGGACAGGAAATTCCTGGGTCTTTCTATTTTGCTATTTACCTTTATAAACCGTATCTTCATTTCATTAAAAGACACAGAACTTAAGTTTTAAAAAAAAAGTAGATGTGAATATTTTCCTTTTAGTAGCATAAAACTTGAAGTACACAAATCACATAAGTAACACCAGAGTCTACAATACCTGTGGGGAAACCACTCATCTTTTTACATCTTATTTTTTTAAAAAGTGAATTTACTCTCCTAAATTATGCCAAAACTTCCAAAGATCTCCATTTCTCATGATAGCACAGGGAAAAGAAAATCCAATATTTCTAACCCCCAAACAACAAAAGGATTAAGACCAGCTAATTTCTTCAATTATTATTTCATGAGTAACAAACCTTAAGTACTGGCAAACAGCCAGCATCATACCAGATGCTAAAGACAGCATAGTGGACCCCGGAAAATAATTTCTGATGAGGACACACCAATTCAATAGCCCTGAGAGTTAGCATTCACCTAACATAAAACCTTGTATAGCTGTTATCTGCCTCTCTGGGGCTTTAACACACCTCTAGAGTTTGAGAGACTTCTAGAGCTGGTCTCTTAATTATAGATGGGAAAGAAATACTAAATCCTTGGATTTGAAAAGAGGAAACAGCAGGATAAACCCAGAGTCTGGAGGAGGAAAAGCCAACAAGCTCATATGTAAAACGAGGGAAGAATAAAAAAGACTCCTATGGGTTGTAAGGCCAAAAAACCTTGGAGTTTCTGAATACTAGCAGTTGTTAGCTCTCTTCTCTGCAGGGTAGACTGTCCAGACCTTGCCAGCTCCCCTGAAAACTCATCAGGACTTTTTTTTTTTTAAATACTTTTATATGAGTAAAACAAGACTGGAAGAGGATGATGAGTACTCACATAGATTTTGAGAGTGTCAAATTTAAGTAAGTGAGGCAGTGCTAAGATAGCCGTGGCACACATGACCTCAGATGGAGCAGTCCACGGCATTAGAATGAAGTATGAGGGCATAGGACATGGTGGCCAGTGGGACCAGTACATGTCCCATGTCTGGGAGGGTCAAGGGGGCACTGGGTAGAATCTCAACTACATAATCCAAGAGTGATTTGGGAATAAGTAAATACATGTCAAAATGTTTTCTACAAATAGTGGTTTCTCAGGGAGCAAAAGGGTTCCACAGCTGATGAGATCTGAAAATATATAACACAGTGTACCCCTTTTCATGAAAAGTCACAGTGTCTACCAGCATAATAAACACTATGACAAGTTTCAGTGCATGTCACTGACAAGAAAATGGTTCAACCTTGAACAAGCAGACCTTCCCTCACGTGACCTTGGAGTCATTTTTTTACTCAAAATACATATTTAACATCTTGCATAAGCCGTCGCTCACTGCACATGCTATAGGAAATGTTGGCAAAGAAAATTATAGTGGGAATTCAGAGAGTGACAAGGTAAGCTTTTCTCCCCTTTTGAAACAGAAATAGCTTTTTCTGACTACAAATAATACATATTGATATTGCTAAATTTAGATAATATGAAAGATTATAGAGAACAACGTAAAACTCACCCTGATAGCTGATGCAGGTAAAAACCAAAGGAAATATTTAAGTGTATTTATGCCCAGATTTTTTTCTATTCATAGAGGTCAATTTTTAAAAATAAAGACAAGGCACGCAGTATAGTTCCCTTTAAAATACATAATGAACATCGTTCCTCCAATGATTGACACTTAGTTTACCTCAAGATGTGTCTGATCAGGGAAAAGATGAGGTGGATATGGTTGAAGACCATCTTCTATCCTTTCTGGAATAGCTCTTGAACCTCTCAGCAACAAGATAGCAAGAGACAGCAGAAGGCCAGGCATAGTGGAGCATGTCTATAATTCTAAAACTCAGGAAGCTGAGCCAGGAGGATTGCTTTGAGTTCGAGACCAGCCTGGGCTACAATATGAGTTCAAGGCCAGCCTGGACTACATAGCGAGATCTTGTCTCAAAGGAGAGAGAGAGAGAGAGAGAGAGAGAGAAAGAGAGAGAGAGAGACAGAGACAGAGACAGAGAGAGATGGTAGAGGCTGTATTGGCTACTTATAATCCAACAAATGAGCATGAAAAACAGGAAGAAAGCATAGTGCCACTGTGAACTTTTTTCTTAAAGATCAGATTTACTTGCAGAAAAGTTAAAAAAAAAAAAAAAAACCTCACAATCCAAAGGATAGAATTTGACATCTCAAGACATCTCCCAGGCAGTAAATGTGCAGATTACAAATAGTTTTTATAGAAGATATTTTTTGCACAAATGTTACACACATTCAGGAGTGGCAGACACATTGATCTCTGTTTTTATGTACTGGGGCCTGGAGGGCTTTCTTTTCTTTTTTAATGAAATTCTTCTGCAAGCTTCTGCAGCCTCTAACGTACTGAAAGAATCAGGGAATCACCAATGTAGTCTCAGAGATGGAGACGACATTTTTAAACGGAAAAGTGCTGGCGCGCTTCTTTGATACCAGGCAACTGCCTGTGTGGTTAGTACCCTGGAGCCTCCATTTAGCAAACATGGTGAAGACGGTGACGTATTGCCTGACTTGGTGGACAGTAGGGGAGGCATAAGGAAGAGTGAGAGTCCCACCTTTTCATTCTCATCCTACTGTAGCATACATGAATTCTCAAACATTGTCTGAACACGTTTTCCATCCTTGGAAAGGTAGGATTAGTCTCTCAAATTATTGGTCTCCAGGGGGCCGTGAACTCTTGGCTTACAGTTATCTCTTGGAACCCTTGGGGACCAGTCCCAGGACACCCCTTCCCATAGCTAAGGCTATAGGGATTCTCAAGTCCCTTATGTAAAATGGCCTAGTACTGGCACAGAAACTGTACACACCGTCTGGCATAATCTCAACAGTCCCTAGATGATGTACACCATCTCATACAATGTAAGTGCTATGGAATTAGTTGTCACTTAGGGCGTAATAACAAGATAAAAGTTTGAATGTGGTTTTTAAATATTTTGCAGCAGCAGTTGGTTGAATCCAGAGAAGTGGAACCTTTGAATACAGAGGAACAGCTGTACTTAGTCCAGTCTTAACGATGAGGCCCCGGCTGGACCCAAACTGATAACCTCAATACATTTGCTTTCGCTGACAACTTGAAACTTTCTTTGTGAGTCTTGTCTTTGCCAACCAAGTCATGTTTTTCTTATTCTCCTTACTTGGTTCATTCTGTTTCTGCCTTTAAAACTCATCAAACAATGTATTTCCAAACATCTTTGATGATTATGACACTTTTATTATAGTTTTAAATCCTTTTTATCCTGTTTAAAACTATTTTTTCTACTGCATTCTTTTTTTGACTTTGCATCAATAGTCCTGCTTTCTTTTCCTTGGCCCTTAGCAGATTTCTTTTTGCTAATGCCTTGGCCTGTTATTTTAAATACATTTTTGGTCAACAGTATCTATCCAATTTTTGCCCTCTGTTTCAATTCAAAGTACTGTCTTTGAAGAGGGGAAATGAAGCAATTCACCTTTATTGTGATGACTGACATATCTGAATTTCTTCTTGCCATCTTATTTTTTGGCTTACTATATTAGCTTTATTTCTCCTTTTCTATTTTAATTAATCCTTATTTTTTGCTTTCTCTTTCCAGTAGTCTGGAAATTATATACCAATTATCTAGCTAAATTCGTAAACATCTATTTGAAATGGTATATCTAATAAGGATACTCAAGTGCACATTTATCTATGGGCGTTTTGAAATATGGTAAGATTTTCTGCTCCACTCTGCCTCCCTGATTTTCTTAAAGAAACAACATTAGCACCAACAATTCAAACTTAATTTCATATTTTTACTGGTTTAATCACTCACTTCTGCATTGTCTATACCAATGCTTCCCATTTCCTGATTTATCTTTATTGATTATGTTTCTCATTTGCATTAGATACTTCCAGTAATTGTTCCTTTCAGAAATGTTATGCAGAGACTTCTAATTCATTGTTTTTCAAAAAATCACTTTCATTTGCCCATTGACATGAATGGATACAGAGAAAACCTGGAGAAATCTTGCTCAAACAGCCTGTTCCTCCTAAAATGTGTAAAGGCTGCCACATTCTCTTCAGCGTTTAGTCTTAAGGATTCGAACCTAGTAGCAATCTAATTTGGTTTACTTTACAAGTAGCCTGCTTTTTCTTGTTTAATGTTTATCTTTGATTTTTAAAAATTACTAAGATTCAGAAACTTTTCTAAAATACCAAAACTAAAACACCCGCTCTATGCCTATCCAATATCCTGCCTACACACTCCGTGAGCCCTAGCTTTTCTCTTAAAACTTACGCATTTTCGCCTCATTCCTCTGTGCTCCAAAAGCGATCCTCCCTCCAGCTGGTCTCCCCCTCACTCACTCCGTTTCAGCAATCTGGTTTCCCTCCTCACGAACATGTTTCTGTTTCCGTGGCATTTAGTGGGTTTTTTTCTTCTGCAGTGCAGTTTCCTCTCCAGCCTCGCTGAGTTCATGAATCAGAGCTGTTTTTAAGTCATATTCTATTTCTATTTAACTGTGGGCTATTTACTCCAATGACCTTTTGCAGTCGCTGGGTGAGTGCTATGTTTGGTCTCCTCTGAATCTCACACTGAAATGTGACTGTCACCGTGCGGGTGCTGGGACTGAGGTCTTTCCCGTGGGAGTGAAGGCTCGTCCTCATGAATCTGGCTCAGTAACCTGGACAGTGGGCATTACAAGGTGGGGTTTTTCCTGGCTGGTTTGCCTCTTCTTCCTCACAGGTTGGCTTTTTCCTCACAGGTTGCTCTCCACCATGTGATGAGCAATACGAGGCCTCACAAGCCTGATCTTGGACTTCCTAGACTAAAACCACAGCCAGAGTAAAACCCTTTTCTTTCCAAAATACCTCGTCCCCAGGATTCTGTTACAATGACCAAAATGGATGAAGACCATGATACATCATAAACACATGCTCCCAAACACTATGCCCACTGTTCACCAAGTGGTCAACAGAGTGCTAGAAACGAGGCGGTAGATGCCACGCAAAGGTAGAAGAAGACTGCTCACAGTCAGCTTTCACCACGAGGACTCTAATTCATGGTCTGCTACACATAAGTGATGGTGGAGCCAAAGACACCCCCGGGTTTTTGGATTTCCAGTGGAAATGAGAAGCTGAGCCTTAGGACTTAGGAGTGCTTGGTTTGTTGTTGAATGCATGTGATTGTGTCTTTGATTGTTAGTTACATTTCAAGCAAAGTAGAAATTTTCACTGAAAGGGAAAGAAGGAGGAAGTGTTCCATTTTTTGGAGGTGCCCCGGTCTTCACCCTTTCCTTTGAGTGTTGGAGTCCCACTTCCTCAGCCTTGTAGCACAGTGTCTCCAGCTGTCCAGCACAGAGAGATGCACACTGGTGACTCCACAGTGCGCTTTGAGGCCTTCAGACCGGGGCTGTCGTGGATCTTCCAGCTCTCCAGTGTGCCACTGGGATTCGTCTGCTCTTTATACCACAGATGACCACTGGGCCTCTTCCACTTCGGTTCCTGTAAGCCTACCTCATAAATCCTTTTGTATACTTATAATTTATTTTAATTCTGTTCCTCCAGAGAACTCTCATTAATACAGTAACACATGGATGGGATCCAGGCATTAGGATAGAGATACTGAGAGGAGAGTATTCTTCTGTCCACATGTACAGGAACATTTGCTTTCCTGGGAATTCTGGGTGCTAAGCACATATGCTACCAGTGAGGCACATCCCTAGCCATAGAACCTGCACCGTGAACAGGAACCAACAGATTGCATGGTGAAAAACAGCACACTCGAGGCCACTGCATAACCCTGGAATCTGTTCTTTTAAGACACTTTTTCAGACCCTTTCACCTTAAAAATATAAAATGAATAGAGGGATAAACTAATTGACCATAATATAAATGAAACACCATCCCCAGTAATTTATTGAGAAAAATATTCCAGTATGTACCTACCTACCTATTACAAGAATGAACGTTCATCAAATCAAATAAAACAGACACATTTATGAATCAGTGGAATAAAACAATAACCAAACCAAAAACCTAGCATATGATATTCCTAGAACTCTAGAAGTCTTCTTTCCACAATTTAATCAGAAAGAGTCCCCATGGTTAGCCTTATAAATTTCTCATTAATTCTTGCAGTGTAATTTTTTCTTTTTTCCCAATAGCCAGTTGTACACACAAAAATATTTTGATGTTTAAAGGTTCACTCTTCCCTTTCTCCCTAGGCTGTTACTCAAAGATGAAAGATAAAATTTCTAAGTTGTTTACGTTAGTAGAACAGGGAATTCCTAAGTGACCATTCTTCACAGCTCATGCCCATATTCCAGATGTATATTCTTTCTATTATAAATAGCACCAAGAATGACAGATTTTATAATGTGGGGCTTCCTGGGCTGCCATCCACCAGCTGATGTAAAAGCTGGAATAATGAAAATGTCAAGGAACAGCATCACATTTAGAATTGATGAAAAAACTTTAAAAAATAGCTATCAGTCATCCCTAAGTAAAATGCTGAAATGTAGTCAGGGGTCATCAGATGCACAGTGGTGACACATGCTGAAAAGAGGTGCATGAGGACTAACAGAGTCTAAGGTTTTTTGGGCAGCTCGTCACACGTGTCCACACTGGCTTGGCTCATAACAGAAGTACCCTGACCTGTTTTCACACAACAGCTGTAACAGCAGGTCTTTAGCATCCTGGGCATGTTCCAATATGTAATGTTTTTTAAACTTGGGTATCCTACATTGCAGCTGGGATTTGATATTTATGCATCTATGCAACATCACACTTAACCCATTAAAAATGTCACCTTCACTTAAATTTAAGTCCTTCATCCCCTCTGTTCTAAGCCTCACAAGATCTTGTAGGAGAGACTGACCAGAGTGTCGCTAAAAGCTACAGAGAGCAGGGGTGTGAAACCACACTGTATGTGATTCTTAAGAGAAGCAACTGGGCCATCTGCTATGACATGCCGAGAGGACGTTCCAGTATGCACCCTGCCAGGACACAGACACCTCCCGGACGGAGGCTGAGGACGAGGGAAAGAGTACCAATTAAAGGAGGCAAAGTGACAGGTCACCCTAAGGAGCTGGGGTGCAGCTTTGCTCCATCCCCACTGTGGGCCGCCTACTTCCCCTGTATGACGGGGATGAATGCAGTCACCTCCTGAACCCCGATTTCTTCTGAAACCAGATCTTGTGGACAAGCTCCAACCACCACGTACACACTGTGTCACGGGAGAAACCCATGCCTGGGGAAAGCTCAGGAAACTCTGCAAGTAGAAGCGGGAACACGAACTCGTGCTGAGTGCTCAACTCAGGGTCCACGGCTATTCAAGAGCTGGTGAGGGCCCACAGAGGCCCACAGAGACACAGGCGGCACCACAGGCCAAGGAGGGACGACAGTGCTGACAGGAAAACCATCTAAGTAAAAGCATCCGGAACTAAGCTTTTAGGTGATCTCAAAACACAGAAGAAGGAGAGAGACTAGAAGCTTTCTCTCTCAGAGAGTGAGTTAGAATCACCAGTTGCATCCACCAGGGAGAGATGGCTCTTTCCAAGGCTGGCTTCTCCCACCTGTCAGTCTCAGTTCAAATGCCATCCGTTAAGGGAGGTCTTCCCTGAGCCCCCAATCCAAAGCAGGGTCCTGGCTCTCTCTATGACATTATAGTTCTATTTTCTTTCAACATGTATCTCAAATTAATTGTCTCACTTATTTATTATCTGTCTTCCCCAATGCAGAATGTACACTCAGGCAAAGACCTGGTCCATTTTGTCCAAAGCTGCTAGCTAGCATGGGCCTGGCACCTTGCAGGCATTAGGACCATTATGAATGGATGGATGAGTGAGCAGTGGGTAGGCTGGTGAATGAATGGACAGAAGGATGGATGGATGAATGGATAGACAGAATGTGGAGAAAGGAAACGGGAAAGGGAAAAGGAAAAGGAAAGGGAAGAAAAGGAAGGGAAGGAAAGGGAAAGGAAAGCAAAGCAAAGCAAAGGAAAGGAAAGGACAGGAAAGGAAGGGCAGGGCAGGGAAGAAAGGAATGCCATACCTCAGTACAATAAACCTAATCTACTGAGCTTTAATTTTCCTGGAGTTCACCCTGTCCTCCAAAGAGGTCAGTGACTATGAATCTTGGGTAGAGACAAAAGAAGGAAATGGAAAATAAAATGGGTCACCTATTGAAACTATGCTAATGATGCTCAGGGTTGGCCCATTCTAGTCCCTAGTGGTGCCATCCTGCTCAGTATCTTTCAAGTAAATCCTTTTGGCACAAGTTAGCCAAAGTTGGTTTTTGCTGCCTGCTCCCAAATACACCCTATTCCAGGAGTGTTGGTGCTTACTGTGTGACAAACCCATCTTTCAGGCTTTATATCTATGTACTAGGCTTGCTTCATCCTCACAAAGACCTGGAATAAGGAGACACGATTATGTCCAGTACTCTAAAGAAGATACAACAGGGGCACTTGGGGCCAGGTCAGAAAGCCTGAATAAACCCTACTGGCAGTAACCAGGGAACCCAGGGTTGGGTTGGACCCAGGCCTTTGGACTCCACCAGTAGTTTGCCAAAATACTGTATAACTCTCCTTCCTGCTATGACTTCACTGTGATAAATAAACAATTCCATATAACTTATGCTTTTAATTAATCTGAATTTTGTAAAACAGGTCTACATAGTGTGGGATTCAGCTGTGTCATTCTGAATCTTTTTTAACTGCCAGAGAATGCTTTGAATCATTCTCTTAACAATAAAGTTTTATAACTTGCACCAGAGAGATTTTACAGGCATGCTTTTTAACAAAAATACAACCCACAAATTAAAAGTTATTTTATAAAACATCTCCTGAAAACTGATACAACCTACAGAACCATTTTTGCTAAAATTATTTTTAGACCTAAGCAATAGTAAACTCATTAGTCTGATGATAACCTTATAATCCCTGGCATCGTCTGCAGGGACAGAACATATAGAACACAGCCTGAGGAAACACAGTAAATAAATTAAAAAGGAAAAGAAATCTCATAAGTCTATTTCTTCACATACAAGGAATTTAAATTACAATCTTTATAAAGGCTAGAAGTCGGAGGTGGAAGCAAAGAAAACAATCCATTTGCCTCTCTTTCCAGGTCTACTAATTCTCATTTTCTATTCTTCAAATTAATGAAATGAACATAGGACCGCTCTGATTAAGAAGTCTGAAATAATGGAAGTCTGAAGTGCATTTGCATTTTCTTTCAATGTGAATGGGCTATTTTGATAGCCAGGAAACCCATGACAAATTGCCCTCAATTTCATCCTTGTTGGTCTGAAAAGGCTCTCTGGCCACAATACACCCTCTCCCTGCCCAGTGCACTTACCTGCAAGTGGGTGGCAAAGGGGAGCATGTCAGAAGGGAATTTAGCAACGGGTTTGCTCACTCTGTCAACCCCAGCTCTAACTTAAACACCTCTGTCCACACCAGGCAATTCTGAACATTCCTGTTCATAACCTCAGAATTTTCTGCAATTAGAATAAATCCTTCCTGTGGCCCCGGCCCTGGCCATGCCATCTCAGCCCCAGGGACCAGCTCCCTGGCTCTCTGCCCACCCTGAGTATTCACACATCTAAGCACTTGCGTGTGTCTTTGTTTGTGGACTGCCATGTCCTGTTCAGAGTGCCCATCACTGGGTTTCTACATCACTGACGCCTCTTTCCCATTCTGGTAACAGCTTAAACATCACCCCCTCAGAACTCCTCTGATGTCTCCCTGCTCTCATTTTGCACCATGTTACATCATCTTACACCAGTGTGAGGTGTTTGGAATCTGACCCTTTTCCCCACTTCTGGGTGTGCAAGGTCTGGATCTGGGATCCCCAGTGTACCCAGCTGTGGGAGCTCACAAGAAGAACAGTGCCCTATAGGCTGAAAACAAAACAGCAGTGCACACTACAGGGCCTGGTGCAACTGGTTCTGTCCCCACCTCAGCTTCACCTCTCCCTTCACTCCCACCTGCCAGTTGTGTCCTACCCCAGTCCTGGGGTCCATGTTGCCGTAAGAGGCCCTCAGCCATCCTTGTAGGCCTGGAATTGGCTGGCTCCACCGCTGGCCCACCCTGACTTCTGACTCCAGTCTGAGGCCTGGGTATCTGGTCCTGAAGGGAACCCAGGTTTAGTCACCTACAGATCACCTGCTCATTGTATCCTCCACGAGACAGCCTTCATCATTCACCTCCAACTGAAGCTCCATGAGCATAAGGACCATGCTTTATTTATACACGAATCCTCTGCACACCCACTGCCCTATCAATCCTACCCCAGCCTGCAACAGACAGAACTCTGTACAATGGGCACAGTCCAGCACAGGCATCTACGACTGTATCACCATAGCACAGGGCAGCCATCTAGCCTAGCAGGAGAGACTTCAACGTACTGCCGTGTAAGTACCGCGCAGTAACCAATTGTGCAACTAACTGGAGCTCCATTGCAGCACAGATTTCAACCAACTGCAGTTAAGTGAGCCTTCAGGTATTTTTGTTTTGATTTGTTTTTTAAGACAGGTTCTCCCTGTGTAGCCTAAGCTACCCTCAAGCTCATGATCCTCTTGATTCAGTTTCTTGAGTGCTGGGATTATAGGTATGCACCACCATAGCCAGTTTAGGTTGCATTTCCATTGTAGAGAGTAATCAGAATCTAATACAGGAGGCCTGGCTTATGATGGCTCCACTTAGAATTCTTTTTACTTAATGACAGTGTGAAAGCCACGTGCATTCAGTAGAAACTGTCTACTTCTGGGCTTTGAATTTTGAATTGTGATCTTTCCCAGGCCAGTAATATGCAGCAAGATGCTCTCTTGCTCAGGGGACCACTGCAGCAGCAAACCATAGCTCCTATCAGATGTATGATCCATAGGGGAAGTAACTGACATCCTACAATGTGCTGCATTGCTCAGCTGCGATGCTGTGTAGGTTACTGGTACTGCATGCATTTCCAACTCATGATATTTTCAGCTTAGGATGGGTTTACAGTAATGTGACTCCTAGCTCAAGTTAAGGACCATATGAAATACCTCAAAAGGAACCCAAATGCCCCTTCCTTTTTTAAACTACTATCCAAGGAGCCAGAGGTGTGGCTCAGTGGCAGCAAACTTGCCTAGCACGTGTGAAGCCCTGGGTTTGAGCTGCAGCATTGCAAATAAAAACAATGTAAACAAACTAACAATCAAAAATCTCCTTTGCATTTACAAATTCCAAATTCCAAGGGCAAATGCATCTAAATTTACTTCTTAAGGTAACTTATATTAATTCACATATCCACAAGAGAAAATCTAATTTATTTAATGGTATATATTTTCCCCCATCATATAAGTAGTTAAAAATGCAATATTTCAATCCAAGATGAAATAATTCCCAGAAAGTCGCCCTTTACCCAAATTTCACTCCTCTAGAGGATCCCACACCAGGGGTCTCTAAGACTGGTTCTGAGCCCATCTGACAGCTGGTGGAGATTCTGGGACAAAGAATCTCTCAGCCCTCTTCTTTTCCACTGTCTTTCTCTTGAGGGTCAACCTTGGAAACACCAAAGTAATCCTGAACAGGAAAATCTGGGGACTCTTACCTTGAAGAAAGCCTATATTGTGAATATCCACCTAATATGTGAAGGCCTATATTGTGAATATCCACCTAGTGTTAACTATATTGTGAATATCTACCTAGAGTTAACTAGGAAAATCTGGGTACTCTTACCTTGAAGAAAGCCTATATTGTGAATATCCACCTAGTGTTAACCACACTCACTTTTTCATAAAGAACCAAAAGAAATTCACTTATCTAATGATAAAGAGTACTGACCCTTCAAGGTGGCCCCACACCCTGCTACATGTGTTGCTTTAAGACTTATTACTACCTGGCATTATGCTGCAAATTTATTCGTTTACTCTGCTGCATCCAGAGAATGTAAGTATTGTACAACAGTATCTACAAACAGTAAAATCCATTTACTGAACAAAGAAGGTGGTTGCTGTAGTTCTAACGGGCACACCATTTGAGCACATGTCAACACTGAGGCATTCAAGAATTCCTTGCAGTCTTTCAAAGGGATTCATAGAGTTTTCTCTGATTACAGAATTCAGGAATCGATGAATGAATCTCTATCATCTCATTGTTTCTGCTTTTGAAAAAATTGTCAATCTGTGATAGGTCTGGCATTCATTAAGTCTTTCAAAAAGTTGTGCTTCACAGGTGCATAGGTTAACATTGTAGATCTTTACCTTCCCAAGCAAGTCTCCCATAGAATGCTTTAAGATTACTGGATATTTGTGTGATTAAAGCCACATTCTTGCCTTTCATCAACATCCCTTCACCTGTTCAGGTTACTGCACTAATTCACAGTTGTGCAATGTTATCATAAATAAGATTCAAAGTCCCTGACAGGATCATATTCTACAAATCACGGAATACTCAACTGCACGCAAGACACATCCATATATTGCCAAGTAAGCAGCTAAAAAGAAAAACATCTCAACCTAAAGCTGACATAAGCAAATTACTTTAATTAAACCCTGTAGCTCTTTTCATGTTTCTAAAGCTGAGACTACCAAGGCAGGGCAAGGTGGTCAGTAGTTTGCAGGTTTGAGAAACAAAGTCTTAGAAGTTTTGTATCGCAAATTAATGTTTTGAGATGGAATTCTGGTTGAGTCACAAGAAAGCATGTCAGATGTGGCCCAAGTGTGAGGTGGACTCCAAGACCCATATTTCTCAAAATAGGAGTTCAAGCTCCCAGAAAGCTCTGGTGTGACCAAGGATGAGAAACTGCTCTATGCCCAGTATCTTATTTACTTTTCTCATTGCTGAGACAAAGTACCTGCCACCTAAAGTTAAAGGAGGAAAGGTTTATTTAGTTCACAATTTGCAGACCTGTCTATAGTTAGCTGGCTCCAAAGCAGGTTGGCAAGGCAGAGAGGCACTGCATAGGAGGAACAGTCCACAGAAAGCAGGCAGATAAGAGCACACTAGACTTCTTTGTGCCTCTTATATTGTATGCAGACAACTCGCCCTAGGGCATGTGTAGCACTCATACCCTTAATCCTGGCCAGAATTATGTCAGACCAGTCAGTGGACTGATGTAGTAATCATGCACCCTTGATCCCAGCACTGTACACTCTAGATCCTGCATCTCTGAAAAGTGGCCTCATGACTACATGAGGTATTGGGGAGACATCTAGATACAGTCATAACAGCAGCCATCCTTCTTCCCTGCAGCCATTTCACAGGTATGGAAAGCCTGTTTTTGCTCCATACTGGTTCCTTCCCTGCCATTTCCAACTTGTTCCCGTACTTCCTCCTTTGCTTAATAAACAGTGTGGTTTCTCCTCTCAGCAAATTTCCACTTGTTTTTCTCTTTAGGAAACCTGTCTTTGTCTGGCATTAGTGTTGTTTGTTTTTTGTTTTCAGTTCTGTAGATTAAACCCTAAGCCTTCACACTGACTCATGTCCCCAGCCTTTCAAGTTTGTTTTTAAAACAGGCTTTTGCTAAATTGTCCAAGCTGGGCTCAAACTTGAGATCCTCTTACCTTGGCCTCCCAGAGCACTGAGATTACAGGAGTGTGCTATCATGCCTGGGCTGGCATTTGTGTTTCTAAACCCACAAAAAGGTAAGATCACAGATAACTAGCTGCTCTATACTCCCCAGTTGGGTCTGTGGAGGGTGTAAGCCAACCAGCCCTCAAGCCCTAGAGAAAGACAAGCAGATGTTCCTCAACTTACAACAGGCTTAAATCCAGATAAATCACTGTAAGTTCAAAATGCATGTAATACACCAGAAGCATGAGACACAGAGACACATTTTGCAGACACAATGGGAAGACAAAACAATATCCAAAAAACAATGGCAACAGCACACTATAAAGGATGTATTGCGTTCCCTCATGATCTCATGGCTAACTGGAAGCTGCACCATTAAGTACTGGACATGGGTCACTACTATAGGAAAAGGCCACAATTTGAAGTACAGTTTCTAATGAATGCATCACTTTCACACCATCTTCAAGTCAGAATATGGTAAACTGAACCATTGTAAGTTGGAGACCACCTACCTAAAATGCAAATTTCCAAAGAAGAAACCCCTCATGTTTACTTGGTACTTCTAAGATCACGAAACAAGTGCCATGTTTCACTGTCCTAGATGACACGTGGGACAAGTTCCCAGTACTGACTATGTTTATTAATATTTTTGGATGATTCAAAATATCCCAGGCATCAAAGCATCTTTGAGCATAATTTTAGAAAGTGCTCTTTGGTTCTAACCAAATATTATGGGAATAGTAAAAGCCCAGACATAAAAATCAGTCCCACAGCTTCACCCAAGATAATGCTGCTCAAAATGTGTATGTTGAATGTGTCCCCTCACTGCGGGTGAAAACATCTGGGTGAAAAGCTAATCTAGATTTTCCCTAAAGTTTCTAGATTTAGCACCTGAAGATCTCCATTCTGGGAGCCACTGCAGTCCTGGTCACTCACCTTAATATTATCAAATATGACAGGAGAGCAAATCTAGGGATTAGAGAGCCATTGAACCCTTTGGCATTTTGAAGGCAATTAATGTACAGTCCTAGAGAGGCCAAGAGCTAGATCTGTGATCCAGCTAGGATGAACCCTGATATTCATGGGTCCATCCTTGCTGGTTATTACATTCACAGAGTGAGGGCACAGGAAAGCACTGCCATGCACCTGGGTGGGAGTGTGGATGTCACAGATGTCACCGCTTGTCATTTTCTGCACAATGTCAGGAGTCATATTGTAAAACACTTGGAGAAGAGAAGAGAAGCTGTTTGCTTCTTTGTAAGATATTCAAATTTCATTCACATGTCAGTGATATTCCACTGGTCTTGTCCATGTGCATGTGAAGAGTCACAGTTCTATTACCAAGGTGGTACTTATGCCCAGGCTCCAAGGATATGGGCTTCCTCAAAGGAACAGCATTGCCCAGCTGTCCCTTGGTTCAATCGTTTTTAAATTGTAGGAAAATGTCTATTTTCCAAAGATGTCCTTTTGCATTCCAACATAAACAGACGTGGCATTTTTAAGCAGGGATTTATTAGTTCACCTTTTTAAAAACTGGAGCTGGTACATAGCTCAGTGGCAGAGCACCGGCTTAAAATATGTATTCAGTCAAGAAAGCTTAAATTGCTTTTAAACTTTACATTCTGTTCACTAGATATCTCAAACCATAGGAAGATGTTCTTGAATGGTCTTACTGCTACCCAGCATGTACCATCCATGCAAGAGGTCAATACGGGATGAACTCATTTAAAAGAGTTGGTGGCTCTTTCTAGTAAATAATGATTTCTGAAAACTGCATTAGACTGTAAAGCATCCTCTATCAAGTACATAAGTCAAAGGCCTATATTCCTAAAAAAATCTCATAACCACATTATTTTCCAACTAGTTCTAAAATATAACAGTTAAACAAGTAAATGTTTAAATTACTAAAATAAGTTTATTATTAGGACTGAAAGAAGAGACTGGTAACTAGCTCTAAATACAAAGATAAACACATAAATGCAAAAGATGATTCTAAAACAGTGCTGCAGTATCACAGACCTATTTTAAGAGTTAGCTGGGTACTTCACATAACAATCCATCTTCAATTTCTGTTACTATTCACAATTCTGCAACTAGACCTAGAGATTGGGTGATAATAATAAAATCATCCCTTTCTACTCGATCTTGATTATCATTCATCAGGGTCATGTTTGGACTTCTCTTGAGGATTATAATCATTTATTTGAACCAGTGTCTCAGTAGTTCATTAGCTCTTCATTAGTGCCTGTGGGTGGGATAAAATGTGCTTAAATTTCCAAAGTAAATGCAAATCTCATTGGTAATGCAGCAAGGGTATGAATTACTAGAATATTTTCAACTAAGACAGTCCTAGTCAAGACCTTGGCTCTTGAGAGAGACAAGTGATGTCCTTCAAAATGGCAGAGAACTCATCCTCTCATCCAGTCATGCACGTCAATTCTAAAAGCCTCAGTGGCCACAATTCTCAGGTTCATTTTGAACCTGACCTTGGCCCACATGTGTTAAGTTACTTAAATGCAAACAAGCGGAGCAAGTTAAAAGAATTCAACATAAAATTTAAAAGCCAAATATCACCTAGTCGTTAAAAGTAGAGGTGCCAGGGTCCCACCCTGGAGACTTACCTCAGTGGCTCTAGCCCTCAACATAACAGACCTGGGCCCAAGTCCTCAGTCAGCCCTGGACAGCTGTGCAGACATACACATTACAAGCTGAGGTTGGTGAGTTTATCCTCAAAGTGTGGAAAGAAATATGCAGTCCTGAGATCACAACCCAGAAATAATGAAAAGGAAGTACACTGCCCTGTTCTAGAAAAAGTAGGTCTGCAAGAATGATTACTTTTATAAAGATCGTAGCAAGAAAAAATGAGATTGGAGAACTGAAATGCCTGCCATGAGACAGAGGAACAAGTCAAATAGCACCATGAGCACACAACTAGACACACCCAGAATGTGGGCTATTCCATAGGACAGCTGACCTCACCTCTACAGTGAGTCTTGGTTATTAAAATAAAAAATGGTTGTCAAAGAATTAAATGTGCTATGTACATGTACATGTTCCACAGGATGAATATAACCATTAAATACTGCAAACATGTACTAACAAAACATGAAAAAAAATAATAATAAAAATAAAAATGGAGGACTTCATCAGGTTAACAGGTATCAAATGGAGCCAGGTTCTTGTTAACAGTAAGCAAGAGGGGAAGTGATCCTTATAATGTTGGGTAGAGCTGGAATTATCAGTATGAAATCATTCATGTCTAGCTTAAGATAGACATTCAGCCATAGATAGAGCTATAGACAGAGATACAGATAGAAAGAGATGATGTTATGGTTGTTAAATATAAATAGGTGATGATCTATAGATACAGATAGCTAATACATAGATATAGATGACACAGCTATAGAATATATGATATACTGGTAGATGTAGATTGATGATGATATTTATAGTAGATATCACAGATGATAATATAGACACAGATGAAGACAGATACATGTTACAGATACAGATAAAAGATGTGTGTCAACTTGGGTTACTATATACATAATCAATTCTCATTATTTTAAGATTATGCACTTACTGCTTTACCTACTTCCTAAAATGTATTTATAATCCAAAAATCAATCCTAGAAGCACTTTTCCAGCCATGTGCCTATAGCAGCAAATAACCAGAGTCAGCCAGTACATCTTCCCAGATGAGTTCAAAACAAGGTGACGCTTGCCCTCTTGTTGCAGTTCTTGTGCTGTAAACAAGAGTCCGTGTCAGTCTATTTACTGCTGCACTTTTCATACTTTTCTGGGTTTTGCTGGATGATCTGTTGTTAAAAATGGCTTTGGATCACAGTGCTCAAGTGCTATCTAGTGTTTCTAGTACCTTACAGAGAAAATATTGTTACTTAAATTCAAGCGTAAGTTACACTGCTACTAGCTGTAAGCTCAACACTAATGAAACAACGTATATTAAGGCATCTTGAAACATACAAACACATAAAATGAAGTTTTGTATTGATCAGCTGACAGCAATGTTGTGACCAGAGGACAGAAGGAACCTGACCCTGTAGCCTCCCTGGGAGTAATGAATGCAGTATTCACAAAATCAAGATTCTTGCAACTTTATAGAACATAACTACTGCAAATGAGAGCAGATTTACATAGGTTTCCTTGTTATGTTCCCTAAAATGGCTTAGAAGCAATGATGCCCCAGCAGTAAGAAACCTAATACCCAAACTGTGATGGGCAATGCCATTCTCCAATAAAAGGAGACAGTGGTAAAAGGCTGACGGTAGGGTTGGAGCAAAAACACAAATGAGCCTGGAGCCTCTTAGAGTGTGTGTTACTGAGTCTGACGTCACTAGTAGATCTTCAGAGAAATTTCACTTGGCAGAGAGTTGGGTGGTTGTGGCTACAACATCTCTTAAACACCATTTTTCTCATACCTGTTGGTGTATTCACATACCTAGGAAGGTATCTTAACTCCACAGGATCATTTCATGCTACAATTGTTTAACCATGGTAAAATTAACATACAATAAAAATAAACAATAAAAATAACATACAATGAAACTGACACAACACAAAAGTACAATTATGTAAGTTTTGACAAATATACACACACACAACTCTAGCATTCCAATCACTGTATGGAACATTCCGTCCTCCAGGAAGGTTCCCTGGTCTTCTAATGTGCTTTCCAATTGATCTGTACTTCCCATAGTCAACCACTATTAGGCTTTCTCTTACTGTACACTAATTGTGCCTGTTTCTGACCTTTCTGTGAATGGAATCGTAAAACACAACAGTTCTTAACAAGTGATTTTGAACAATCATCTCTTCCCCCACTCCTGAGCTCAATGATTATTAAAGCAGTGACCTAATTCACTTTTCTCCTTTGAACATCAGGTTCCAGCTAACATACAAGCCACTTTGCATAACCCTATGTGTGGCAAAACATTGTTTTTATTCTGCATATAACTGAGTGGTTTGCATTAATCATAACATTTTCTGCAGTATCCTTGACTTTGCATTACACATATAAAATTACAACCATCACTCATTTCCAATAATAACATGTAGAAAAAGGTCACCTCTGACTTTCCACATCTTACTGGAGAAAATTGCAAAACTGTGCCCATTAATGGCATCGCAAATACTCTGTTGCCACCCTTAGCTCAGCCGCCATTTTGCAAGTCCTTTTTTGCAATTATAGCTGAGTCCTCTGCTGCTACTGCCATGCCTTCTCTCAGGGAGCAGGATGAGGAGCACTCTCCCAGCCTCTTCCCTTTGCACCTCCTTCCTCTCAACCCGCCCGCATTGCCTCTTCCCTCCCCTAATCCCAGCACTACTCCTTCTCCCAGGGTCTGCTACAAGGGCGGTCTCTCTCCATGCCTCCACTCCATCTTTCTGTTAATTCTGCCCGTCCATCAACAAACATATCCACACTATTTTGGTTCATAAAAATATTACACACAAAATTATCATATAACCCAGCACTTCCAATTCTAAGGATGTGCCCAAACGAAGTGAAGGCAGCATAGTCCACAAGAGACAAAATGCAGGGACATGCGAATAAGCAAAATGTGATATATTCGTGCAATGGAATAGCATTCAGACGTAAAGGGAAATTCTGACACAGACTACAATATGGATGACTGTTGAGGGCATGATGCTAAGTGAGTATTTCACAAAAATGACAAACACTGGATGATTTTACTCATATGAGGTACCTAGAGTTATCTAATTCAGAGAGACAGAAAACAGAATGGTGGCTGACGACGACTAGGGGAAGGGTAAAATAAGGAGTTGATTACGGGAATGGAGTTTTAGTGAAGGAAAGTGAAAAGAGTCCTGTGAGTGGGTCACAGTGGCCCATACTAGAATGACTAATAACCTTTCAACTGCCCAATCCATTGACTAATTTCAGAAGCCATGGGATCTGCTGACCAATTGTTACAGTTTTATACCCACTGGTCTCTGGGCTCTCCCCCTGCAATTACCGAGGGATTCTTACATAGGTAAGAATCAGTGCATGTGTGTATATTAATAGCTTTGTATGTGTATACACGATGAAAAGTGCTAGAAATGTCTATGTAGTCTATGTTTTTATAAGTCCATTTATTGAGCATTTACTACTACTATCACACTACTTGCATTTATATATATCATATTATATAATCCCCCAAATTATTCTAAACTGCTTCCTGATTCTCCATCAATACCTTCCAAAATTTCTTCTTGGTTTCTCTTCTGGCACCATTTTATGATAAAGTCCTTGGTGTTCTGTCCTCTGTCAACTTTCCACAGGGGCAAGTGAACACACAGGCCGCCATGACTGTATTCCAAGGAAATACTCCCCAGGCTTCCTCTCCGGCCCAGGCCTCTCTATGGAGCTCTAGACATCCACACCTGTGTGTTCACTCAACATTTCCATCTGGACACCCCACCAGCCTGCCAAACTCAACATGGTCAACCACTTTCTCTCCCAACCCTCCCAAACCCACTCTAATATCTATATTCTTTGAGAATCTTTATTGTCTCATTAAAGCATTCGGACAAAAGAAAATGCTCTTATGTGGGTCCCTAATGACAGAGTACACACATGATGACCCCTCCAGCATGGCTCACTTGTTTTTTTTTTTTTTTATTTTATTTAAAGAGAAAAAAAGCAAAACAGAAAAAAGGGTAGAAACAATACAGAATTTCAAAAAAAAACATTAAGAAATCACTACGTGATAAATTACATATTGTCTTCTTAAAAATAGTTGTTCATGTTACAAAATTAAGGCATACAAAGTAAGCAAACAGTGAGGCTGCAAACAGTTCTGTTCAACGATCCAACAAAAACCTGGTAACACGGTTATCGATCCCACACACTCAAACATACACGCTGTTATATCCTTTAGCGCATTTTCTCTTCCTCCCTTTGCCTCTTAAGTACATCATCTGTTTAGCTATATCATGTTTCAGCTTGCTCAGTACCCTATTGATCTGTTTTGTTGTTGTTATTTCCTTTTTAATCAGCTTATATAATTCTGTTGTTTTGTTTTTGAGTTTCTCGTCATCCATGTCACATGGATGAGCTTTGATGAAGTTGGGAGTTTTTGGAGGTATTTTGTTATCTTGTTTTCTCATGTTCTATTGTTTTATTTTTGTTTAAGTTGCATTAACTTGGAGGTAGTAATATACAACAAAACAAGATGCAATAAAGCCAATTGAGACAGTATAGTGAAATTGGCACAGAACAACAATAATAGGCACCATTGTATATCTTGTTATCTTCACAATAGTTGTTCTTCTATTAGGTACAGCGAAATCAAAAGAAATACACAACATTATAGAACACATCAAAACAGAATATTGAATAATCAGGACAAAGCAAAACGGCGATAAAAATATCTGCCTTCAGAGATAGTAGAAGGAAACACCCCCCACTTGCAGTATCACATATGGCCACCTCCCAAGAGATACCCAGATCCCTGGATCCCAATTGTTGGGTGGGGGAGAATGTGGTATGTTTGATTCTAAGCCCACGCGCCGGTAGGCAGCAGACTGGATACTGGTTGGCTCAGCGCTCTAAGTTCCAACATGGCACAGATCTCAGGAAACGCTGTTGCTTCTTGTTTCCCCGCCCTGGGGTGGCCGTGGCTTGCCAGACCACAGTCACTTACCAGGGCGGCAGGCTGGTTACTGGTTGGCTCAGCGCCCTAAGTTCCATCTGGCTCACTTGTTAATGAATGATTAGGAAGCCTTTGGATCCGAGCATGACTGCGTTTCCAGGTGAATCTTCAAGAGGCATTATCCATATAAATTAGCTAAGCATTGTGAAAGCTGGTATGGGGAAGACTAAGGGAGGTTATACAACTGTAATGACCACATGATGTCCATCCACAGTGGAAAGGTGTAATATCTTTCCTCCCCACCATAAGGGCCATGGCTGATAAAACTCACAACAAAAGGCAAGTTAACAAGGGAAAAGCATGAAAGATTAATTTAACCCAAGTCTTGCCTAACAAAGAAGACTTCAGAAATAAGGATGCAAAGAACCAGCTAAGACTGCCCATTTTTATACTTATATTTGATAAAGTTGGACAGTCATGTAGATATGTGACAAGACAAAATGAGGTGACCTTAAAGTACTAGACTGAATGCTACGCTCTTCTTGGCCTCTCTGTGTAGCATTCCTTCTTTCTAAGTATGCAATACAATTCCTCTGGAATGAGGATTTTATGATCTACTAAGAAACAAGGTACATCAGAGAACTTCTTCAAAGAAAAGTAGGAAAGATTAGAGTAAAATTTCCAGGTTTCATGACTAGCTTTGGGAAAGAGACATCCTGGTTTGATCTGCATTGAGGAAGC
>PVJX010026740.1:0-25527 GCA_004027295.1 Dolichotis patagonum
ACCACCATACCTAGCTACTTATGTTGATTTTGTATTGTGCAATTTTGTAGATTTTATTTTAGTGGGCTCCTTAGGATTTTCTAGGTACAGAACAATATGATCTGCAAATACAGGTAATTTGACTTCCTCCTTTCCTGTTTGTAACCCTTCATTTGTTTCTTTGGCCCAATAGCTATGACTAAAGTTTTCTGTGTATATTTATTATTTTTTTTACAGAACAAAACAACAGAAGAAAGCAATGTAAGAGACATAAATTTCAAAGCAAGACAATCAGAGATCTTCAGTATCTATCATATTGCCTCTTGTTTTCTTCCAAATAGTTGTCCATATCTTCACATACAGAGAAGTCACACAAACAACATAGTATGGAAATGATCTGAATAGGATGAGGAAGGCGTTTTAGGTCTTCAAGACCAGACAATAGGGAAACCAGCAATCATAGTGCTGTCATAGTATCTCTCATTCTTTTCAAAATAGCTGTCCATACCTTCATGTATGTTGAACTTAAACAAAACAAAACAGGCTAAAATTACCGTGACCAAAGAATGATAGTATTGCTGGATTTCAAATCTTGACGCTGCAGAATCAGCACTGAGTACTGTAGTTTCGCTTTCTTCAGAGAAGTTGTTCATTTCATCATGTGTTATATAATTAGTTCTCATAATGTGTTTATAAGTTCTATGCATGCATGAGTCTGTACATGTACATGTACATGTCCTTTCTGTATTAGAGGGAAAAACAAAACAAAGCAAGACAAAACAAAACAAATTCCTAGAAAAACATAAAAAAGTCATATAAAACCACAATACAAGGTGCTCTACAATGGTTACTATGATGTCTCAGCAGTATATAACAATATTAATAAAAATAAAACATTGCAGACATTATATGACTTCAAAAGCAGGTAATAATCAAACCAGACTTGGTATCCTAGTGAATCTTGTCATCTTCAGTGTAGTTGCCTATACTCTTAGTCTTGATACTATCAATCATAACAGATTCGAATAAAATCAGTCAATACAAAACAGCAATCTAACAAACCATATTCAAATAAGATCATAATAAGGCAGTGTAAGTTATACAGGGATTCAGATTAACATAATAGGAAACTAAGGATGATTACCATAATATATCCCATTTTGGGGATAGCTGTCTGTGCCCTCAAATCTACTGTAAGTAGACAAACTGGAACAGAACATAATCCATCTAAACAGAATGGTGAGAATAATGTAAATTTTAAATCCTGTTACACTATTAATAATATCCTTTGACTTCCTTTTTTACACAATTCCTCCCCTTTCACTCCCACAGGGTGCACTGCCCATTTTGGGTCCCACTAACTCCCTCAGTTTTTAGATTGGGGGGAGCAACCTGCTGTTTATCCTAACTGGTTCTGAACCTTCTGACTGCTGGGCTTAATCTTGAGTTGTATTCCTTTACCTATAAAAGCCTCCAGGTTTTCCTTTGTTATAGCTGAGTAATTCTCTATGGCACAATCGTATCCTGTCTTTTCAGCCTATCTTCAGGTGCTGGTCGAGTTGCCCCTATTTTTCTCTGGTTTCCTGTCGCATAGAGCATTGTTTTCTCATATTTGACTTTCTGTCCATAAACCGTCTTTCAGATTAATTATGTTTCCAATACAGAGCATCTCGATGGACCCTATCTCCTGATGTACTCTGCCTGTGTTTCTTTTTGTTAGTATATCAAGGCCATCTATGTTAGATCACAGCCAACCTTCTCTGCCTCATTTCTGCTATGCTATTTTTCTCCCATTGGTTGTCTACATTCCTCTTTCATTCCACTGTCTTCCCCATTCATTGAGGCCTCTGCCACTGTTCCTAAAATCCTGATTTTTTTTTCTCTCTCTGTAGAATGTCTTTCAGTATTTTTTGTAGGGTTGGATTGGAGGTCACAAATTTCCCCAGTTCCTCTTTGTTGTGGAAGCATCTTGTTTCTCCATTAAATTCTAGAGACAGTTTTGCAGGGTACATCAATCTGGGCTGGAGGTTATATTCTTTCAGGGCTTGGAATACTTTGCTCCAAGCTCTTCTTGATTTGATGGTCAGTGTCCAGAAGTCTGCCGTGATTTTGATGGGTTTTACTTTATAGGTGATCTGCTTCTTTTCTCTGACAGCTTTTAAAATTCTGTTCTTATATTGAATTTCTGGGATCTTGATTATTATGTGTCTGGGTGTAGCTCTGTTTGGTAGTAGGTGGCTGGAGTTCTCTATGCTTCAAACATCTGGATATGGTTTCCTTTTGTTATGTTTGGGAAGTTTTCCTTAATTATTTCTGTGAATAGCCTTGGCAATTCCTTTGTTTTGACTAGTGCTTCTTCATTCAAATTTTTTATTCTAAGGTTGTAGATCCTTCTATCATCTTCTATCCCTTGTATTGTTATTGTTTCCTTGTTATTTTCTTTAAATTTTATTTAAAGACAAAAAAATACAACCAGACAAAACAGAAAAATGGTAGGAACAATACAGAATTCCAAAGGGAAAAAAAATA
The DNA here is from genome assembly GCA_004027295.1 of Dolichotis patagonum. Classification (NCBI taxonomy): domain Eukaryota; kingdom Metazoa; phylum Chordata; class Mammalia; order Rodentia; family Caviidae; genus Dolichotis; species Dolichotis patagonum. Next base: position 2,509 of record PVJX010026740.1, read on the forward strand.
AAAACAAAAACAAACAAATAAAAAAATTGAAACAACAATAAGAACAAAAAAACAAAAACACTAAGAAATCACCACTTGATACATTACATACTCTCATCATTGGAAATAGTTGTTCAAGTTACAAAATTAAAGCTACAAAGTAGCCATTCAAACAGTGAGACTGTTAACAGTTCTGCACTTCAAAAGTATCTGCACTTTCTTAGATAACATCTAGGAAAAACAGTAATATGGTCATCTATTTTACACAGTTAAACATACATGCAGTTATATAATTTAGAGCACTTTCTTTTGCTCTCTTTTTTATAGTAGCAATTACACATTTTGGGTTTTATTACTCCTACAGTTATTACTTTTTATACTAGAGACACAATGTGGTACTTATAAATAGGATTCTTATTTATTTCACTAATGAGGATAGTCTCAAGTTGTCTCTATTTCCCTATGAAGGCCTTAAGATCATCCTTTTTTATAGCTTACTATATGCTATTGTGTAAAAATACCACATCTTTTTTATCCACTCTGCGGTTGATGGGCATCTTGGTTGTTTCCAAGATTTAGCTATTACAAATTGTGTTGCTATGAACATGGCTGCCCATATTTCTTTCACTGTGATATGAACTTTTCAGTTTTTGTGGGAAAATACCAAGGAGGGGAATAGCTGGGCTGAATGGAGCTTCCCATCCTAGACTTCTGAGAATTCTCCATATTGATTTCCATAGTGGTTGCACCAGTCTGCACTCCCACCAAGAGTGGAGCAGTGTTCCTTTTTCCTGCAGCCTCGCCAACATTTGTTATCAGTTGTTTTCTTAATGGCAGCCATTCTTTCTGCGGTGAGATGAAATCTCAATGTTGTTTTAATTTGCATTTCTTGAATGACCAGTGATGGTGAACAATTCTTCATGTATTTGTTTGCCATTTGTATATCTTCATCTGAGAACTGTGTGTTCATCTCAGCTGCCCATTTCTGGAGAGGGTCTTTGAATTTGGAGGGGTTGATGTTTTTCAGTTCTTTATATGTTCTTGATATAAGTCCTTTTTCTGAGGGGTTGCAGGCTAACATTCTTTCCCATTATGTGGGTTGTCTTTTTACTCTGCTGGTGATTTCTTTTGAAGTGTAGATACTTTTCAATAATATGAGATCCTAGTTGTTGATTCTCTGAAGTGTTTCCCGTGCAGTTTGCGTTTTGTTCATGAAATCTTGGTGTACCCCTATGTCTCCAAGAGTTCTACCTACCTTATCTTGTAGTGGATTTAGTGTTTCTGTTTTACTGTTTAGGTCTTTGATCCATTTGTACTTTCATTTTGTGCCTGATGATAGGCATGGATCTAGTTTCAGTCTTCTGCATTTGGGGAGACAATTTTTCCAACACCATCTATTAAAGAGGCTATCCTTCCTCCAGTGAACATGTTTAGCCCCTTTGTCAAATATCAGGTGGCTGAGTGTCTTTGTACCTATGCTTATATCTTCTAATCTGTTCCATTGATGCTCAGGTCTATTTCTTTGCCAGTACCACGCTGATTTTATCACTGTGGCTTTGTAGTACAGTTTCAAGTCAGGAATTGAGATACCTCCTGCCTTGCCTTTATTGCCCAGAATTGCCTTTGATATTCTAGGTTTCTTCTGTTTCCACATGAATTTTAGGAGTGTTTTCTCTAGATCTGTGAGATATGTCAATGGTATTTTGTTGGGATTGCTTTAAATCTGTGTAACAATTTTTGGAGTATGGCCATTTTCACGAAGTTGGTTCTTCCTAGCCAAGAGCATGAAACATCTTTCCATTTTCTAATTTCCTCTTCAGTCTCCTTTTTTAACGTAGTCTAATTTTCAATATATAGGTCTTTTACATTTTTAGTTCGGTTGATTGCTATGTATTTCATTTTTTAGATGTTATTGTGAAAGGCAATATTTCCATAATTTCTTTCTTGGTGACTTTTTGTTTGTGTACAGGAATCCTATTGATTATTGAGCATTGATTTTGTATCCAGCTATATTGCTGAATTTGTTTATTACCTCTTATAGTCTCATAATGGCAATTTTTGGGTCTTCTATAGAGTATCATGACATGTGCATATAGTGATATTTTAACTTCTTCCATTCCTATCTTTATTCTTTTTATTTCTTTCTCTTGTCCTATTGCCCTGGCTCGTGTTTCCAGAACTACATTGAATTGGAGTGGTGATAGTGGACATCCTTGTCTTGTTCCTTATTTTAAAGTGAAAGCTTTCAGTTTTTGTCCGTTTAGTATAATATTGGCTATTGGTTTGTCATACATGGCCTTTATAAGGTTGAGGTAGACACTGTTTATTCCGAGTTTCTGAAGGGTTTTTATCATGAACATGTGTTGGACTTTATCAGAAGCTTTTTCTGCATCTATTGAGATGACTATGTGGTTTTTGTTTTTGTTGATGTGGTGTATCACATTTATTGATTTGCGTATGTGAAACCATCCCTGCATTCCTGGAATGAACCCACTTGGTCATGATGTATAATCTTCTGGATGATTTGCTGCATTCTATTTGCCAGTATTTTATTGAGAATCTTTGCGTCAGTATTCATTAGTGAGATTGGCTTATAGTTCTCCTTTTTGGTTTCATTTTTCTCTGGTTTTGGTATAGGAGTTATGCTTGCCTCCAGGAATAATTTAGGGATGATTGCTTTCTTTTCTATTTCATTGAAGAGTTTAAGGAGTATTGGCATCAAATCTTCTCTAAATTTCTTGTAGAATTCAGCCGTGAATCTGTCAGGACCTGGACTTTTCTTTGTTGGTAAGTTTTTTTAATCACGTTTTCAATTTCACTAGCTGATATTGGATTATTCAAAATGCTATATCTTCTTGGTTGAGTTTCTTTTTTATATTTTTTGTTTTATTTTAGAAGGGAGTAAAATTAAACATAACAAAACAGAACAGAAAGGGACATAAGAACGTGACATAAGAAAGCATAAATTTCAAAACTATACAACCAGATATTCACTATCTGTCATATTGTCTTGTTTTCTTCCAAATGGTTGTCCTTATCTTTGCATATGGGGAGCTCATGCTAAATAACATAGCCAATCTTTTCACAAGATGTGTATTTCACTGGCTCCCACTTGCTAAGCAGGGGACGGGGGATGGGGGACACGGGATGGGGGACTGGAAGACATGAGATGTCTGATTCTCAGCCCATACGCTGGCAAGATCACAGCCACCCCCCAGAGAGGGGAAGAGTTCCTTTTTCTCCTGTCACGCTGAGTCAACCACACAGTACAGGTTCCGACGTGCCAGGGTCTCTCTCCTTCAGGCTGCCGAAAGTCTGCCACACTCTCAGCTGTCCCCCAGCAAGGGGAAGAGTTCCTTTGTCTCCTGGCACGCTGAGTCAACCACACAGTACAGGTTCCGACGTGCCAGGGTCTCTCTCCTTCAGGCTGCCGAAAGTCTGCCACACTCGCAGCTGTCCCCCAGAGAGGGGAGGAGCTCCTTGTTCTCCCCATACCCCGAGCCAACCGCACTGTGCAGGTCCCGATGCGCCAGGGTCTCTCTCCTTCGGGCTGTTGAAAGTCTGCCACACTCTCGGCCGCCCCCCAGAGAGGAGAGGAGTTCTGTATTCTCCCAGAACCCTCAGTCAACTGCACTGTGCAGGTCCTGATGCGCCAGGGTCTCTCTCCTTCAGGCCACTAAAAGTCAACCACACTCTCAGTCATCCCCCAGAGAGGGGAGGAGTTTCTTGTTCTCCTGGTACCTCGAGTCAACTGCACAGTCAAAGTCCCGATGTGCCAGGGTCTCTCTCCTTAGGGCTGTTGAAAGTCTGCCACACTCACAGCCGCCCCCCAGAAAGGGAAGGAGCTCCTTGTTCTCCCAGCACCCCGAGTCAACTGCACCTTGCAGGTCCCGTTGCACCAGGGTCTCTCTCCTTTAGGAGGCCTAAAGTCTGCCACACTCTCAGCCATCCCCCAGAAAGGGGAGGAGTTCCTTGTTCTCCTGGCACTCCCAAGTCAACCACATGGTTCAGGTCCCAGTGCGCCAGGGCTTTCTCCTTTGGGCCACCTAGAGTCTGCCACACTCATAGCTGCCCCTCAGGGAGGGAAGGAGCTCCTTTTTCTCCCGGCACCCCGAATCAACTGCATGGTGCAGGTCCCGAGGCGCCAGGCTCTCTCCCCTGCGGGCCCCCTAAAGTCCGCCATGCTCACCTGCTATTTCTTTCTGAGGAATTGACCATTCCATTTCCAAAGTTCTGAAATGGCCAACAACCACAGAAAGAATTCTCCTTAGGCTCCTGTTTGAAACCAGCAGCTACAGCAATCTGCTGGCCTTGCTTCAGGGCCACTGAATTTTGGTAGTTCATATGTTACTATATATACGTCCATTTCCTCTGTGTTTTCCTCTCTATGTGAATAGAGATTCTTAAAATAGGTGTTCATGATCTTTTGAATTTCCATGGGATCTGTTGTAATTTCCCCCTTTTCAGTCCATATTGTGTGAATTTGGGTTTTTTCTTTCTTTATCTTTATAAGATTAGCTAGAGGTTTGTCAGTTTTTTTATTCTCTCAAAAAACCAGCTTTTTGATTCATTCATTCTTTGTATTTTTTTTAGTTTCAATTGCATTGATTTCTGCTGTAATCTTTATATTTCCTTTCTTCTGTGACCTTTGGGTTTAACTTGCTCTTCTTTTTCTAGAAGCTTGAAATGAAGCATTAAATTGTTTATTTGTGCTCTTTCTGTTTTCTTGGTATGAGTATTTATCACTATATGTTTGCAGCCTAAGACCACTTTATTTGCATCCCACAGATTACAATAAGTTGTTTCCTCATTTTTATTGAATTGTAGGCATTGCTTTATTTCTTCTTTAAGTTCCTCTGTAGCCCACTGGTTGTTCAATAGGCTGTTACTTAGTTTCCATGTATTTATGCTAGTTTTGCAAGTTCTTTTGCCATTGATTTCCAATTTCAGTGTGCTGTGATCAGATAGTATGCATGGGATAATTTCAGTACCTCTGCATTGACTTAAGAATGTTTTATGGGATATTATATGGTCTATTTTGGAGAATGTCCCGTAGGCAGCTGAGAGGAACGTGTATTCTGATGTGATTGGGTGGAATACTCTGTAAACATCTACTAAGTCCACTTGCTCACAGATATGATTCACTTCTATTATTCCTTTGCTCATTTTTTGTCTAGTTGATCTCTTTGTGACAGTGGGCTGTTAAGGTCACCTGTAATAATTGTGTTCGTGTGTATTTGGTTTTTCTTGTTCTTTAGTATCTGTCTTATATAGTTGGGTGCTCCTGTGTTTGGTGTGTATTTATTTATAATTGTTAGTTTTTCCTCTTGAACTTTTCTGCTTATGAGTGTGTGGTGACCTTCTTTGTCTCTTTGAATCATTTTAGGTTTGAAGTTCACATTGTCTGCAAATAGAATAGTTACCCCTGCTTTTTTCTGGATTCCTGTTGCATGGAATACAGTTTTCCATCCTTTGACTTTTATCTATGAGTTTCTTTTTGAGTCAGATATGTTTCTTGTATATAGCATATTATGGGATCCTGTTTCTTGATCCATTCTGTCAACCTGTTTCTCTTGATATGTGAACTGAGCCCATTTACATTTATGGATATCATTGGTATGTACTGGCTTGACTTTGGCCTGTTGTGTTCCTATTGTTAGTTTCTTGCTTTTCTCCCTTGTTTACTTTCTTGTCCAGCCTGGTGATTTCTTTCTGTTGTTGTTCTGGAGATTGTGGTCATTTTTATCTCTATCTAGGATGTCCTGCAGCACACTTTCTAAGGTTAGTTTGGTGGATACGAATTTCTTTAGTTGTTCTTCGTCATGAAAGTATCTTGTTTTTCCATTAAATTTGAAAGAAAGTTTTTCTGTGTATGTCAGTCTGGGTTGAAAGTTGTTTTCTTTTAGGGCTTGAAATACTTCACTCCAAGCTTGTCTTAACCTGCAGGTTTGTGCTGAGAAGTCTTCTGTGATTCTCATAGGTTTCCCTCGGTAGGTGAGTTGTGTCTTTTCTCTAATGGCTTTTAGTATTCTGTTTTTATGCTCTATGTCTGAGATCTTAATTATTATATGTCTGGATGTAGGTTTATGTTGGTTATGACTGTGTGGCGTTCTATATGCCTCACTTATTTGTACATCTGATTTTTCTCCCATGTTTGGGAAATTTTCTGCCATTCTTTCTGTGAACAGCTTAGCTATATCCTTTGCATTGTCTCCTGCCTCCTCACTAATGCCTATTACTCTAACATTGTTTCTCCTGGCATCATCTTGTAGCTGATGGATTGTCATTTCATGCTGCTTTGTTGTTTTTATAAGTTCTACTCTTTCAAGATCGCTATTTGCAATCCTGTCCTCAAGATCCGAAATTCTATCCTCAGCTTCATTTAAACGGCTTTGCAGGTTTTCAATACAATTTTTTGCTTCTTGCATATCTCTTTCAATTTGTTTCATAGATTCTTATTTTTTCATTGTTCATTCAAAGTTTCAATCAATTTCCCATGTCCTGTAGTTTCTTATCTATTTCTTCTCTAGCTATGTTGAGCAGCTCATTTACTAAGGTTGTTACTTTTGTCTTAAGACATTATTTCTAATTTGAGGTCCTCTATAGCCTCATGGATTTGTTCACTTCATTTGTTATCTTTTCACAGAGTTCTGGTATGAATTTTAGGTTCTTCTATTTCATTATTGGCTGCACTTGCCCCCAGTGGACTAGATCTTCAGGATTGCATTTTGCCTTTTCGTTTAGTTATTTTCATCTTTTGGGTAAATTTCTGGTCTTTCTATTCCAACAGTCACAGCTTTCTGTAGTGTGTGTTTCAGGGTTCTACTGTGTGGTTGATGTTTGTTAAATTGCTGTGCCACCATCAAGAGGAGATCCAGTCTTCTGAATTCCTCCTACTGTGCCTGTTGAGTGAGTCCTATATTCTTTCTGGGCTAACTAGCGCAGAAGTATTGATGTAGGGCTACTCTTAGTTCCTGCTTTTGTTATATCTTCAGGTTGTGGCAGGTCGCCAGGTCTCCCTGGCTATAGTATTTTTGTCAGTTGAGGCCCTTCTGTGTCCCTGAGGGTCTCATAAGTTCTTTTAATTTCCTTTAAATTGGGGTGGGCCAATATTGGCTTACTGCTCAACCTTTCTGATGTTCTCTGTGTGGGGGCAGGGGATTACCCACTCTCTTACTAGGTTAGCCAAGGTCTTATCCTTGGTGGGTGTTTCACTTCCACCCCTATTTACCCACTGCAGACCTCTAATTTAGGGGGCAAACTGACCACACTGACTGAAGTCTGATGAAGTCTTCTGTTTGGATGAGGGGTTCCTGAGCCTCTTATCAAGCCAGCGTGGTAGTTCAGTGCAGCCCAATGTTCCCGGTGGAAGGGCAAGTCCAGCAGATGTGGTTCCAGGCAGCTCAGGCCTTTGGCAGGCTTCCTAGTTGTTCCTGGAGTATGGCTGGGCCCAGGAACCTCAGGCTCTCTGCCTGCAATGTTTTCTGCGGGCAAAGGGCGGGTCTTGCTCTCCTGAGCAGCCTGGGCTCTCAGCTGCTGTCCCTGTGATGTTCCCTGTGGTCGAAGGACGGGCCTAGCTCTGCTGAGCAGCCCAGGTACTCAGCTGCTGGTCCCAGCAGTGTTCTCTGCAGGCCAAGGACAGGCCTAGCTCTCCTGAGCAGCCCTAGCTCTCAGCTGCTGGTCCCCACAATGTTTCCTGCGGGCGCAGGGCAAGCATAGCTCTCCCGAGCAGCCAGGCTCTCAGCTGCCGGTCCCTGCAATGTTCCCAGGCCTGGACAGTCCCAGCTCTCAGCTGCCAGTCCCAGCGATGTACCCTGAGGGCAAAGGGTGGGCCTAGCTCTCCTGAGCAGCCTTGGATTTCAGCTGCAGGGCCCAATGATGTTCCCAGTCCCAGACAGCCCCCTCCTTGTTATTTTTAAGAGATCTTTTCTTTCATGATCACACATTGCAAGCCTGTGTTCAATTTTTGATAGTCTATCTTTAGCTTCTTTCAAGCAGTTTTGCCCGCTTTCAATGGAGTTATTAGTTTCCTGATAATCTCTTTGAATCTGTTTCATGTAGTCTAGGTTTTCTTTATATTTTTCATTGATCGTTTCTCTCTTTCTTTTTTGTTCCTCCATTCTTCTGTCTGTGTCTTCTTGAGAGGTGCTTAGCATTTCTTTTATTAATCTACTTATATCTTGCTTAACTTGAATTAATATTTCAGTTTTGAGCTCGTCTATGAGATCCTAATGATATCTCTTTATGTCGCTGATGCCGTGTTTGATGTTGTATGTTTGCTGCCCTCAATCTCTTTTGTATTTACCTCTCCTGGATCAATATTCTCAGGTTTGGGGGCTGGGGGCTTTACCTTATTTCTTTCTCTTGTCACGTTTTTGGTTCCTTCCATACCAGTGTACAGTGGAGTTCTCAGCCCATTTCCCTGCTTGTTACAGCTCCTCTGAAGTGCACTGGCTAGGGGTTTCTGCCCTCTCTAGTCTGCTGTCAGTCAGTGAGGTATAGGCAGGTACAGTGTATGCTGGCTCCTCCTCTCTGGGCCAGCCAACCTTCGCGGGCCTTCACTGGGTCAGTGCAATGCATTAGGGAATCGGTTTGCTACGACTTACTGGGTCCTGGCCAGGGGAGTGACCCAGACCAAGCAGATCCCACCAATCTGTTCTGGGAGGGGAGCAACCAACTGAAGTCACTGCCATTCCAGGGTTGAGCCCGTTGGTTGTCCCTTTCCTGTGGGAGGGTCTTATTCCCAGCAGTCACCAAGGTTTAATGCTGGTCCCTCTCTGGCTCCGTTCTTTGTTGGGCTCGCCAACCTCTGACTTCAGTGCAACTGTGGCATGATTTCATGGCCCCTCTGGGTGAATCAAGGGGGAAGCTGCATCCGAGGCTGTTCAGCTCCATGCGCAGGGCAGCTCAGGCCAGTCACATTGGCAGAGGTTCAGGTTCGGGCGCTCAGGCCATTTTTGAGCACAAATTCATGTGGCTCAGCGAGAGCACCATGATCGCTGATCTTAGCTTCTCTAATGGTAGCCCTGGGACTTTGTATTTGAGCAGCTTGTTTTCCTTCAGTTTCTTTCTGGGTTGAGAGAATCTATCTCCCTCTTTCCAGATCTCTCCAGGATGTTTTATTCTGGTGTCTGAACTGTCTGTCTCAGAGAGGCTCTGTATCCTGCTGCTTACCGGTCAGCTATCTTTGTGACTCTCCTGTATATATTTAATAAAAGCACTTAGAGTGGGTACCCTTGCCTTATTCCTGGTTTTTGAAGAAAAACTTTCAGATTTTCCCCACTTATTACGATACTGTATTTCTGCTTTGAGGCTTGCCTATTTTCATTTCAGATACAGTGTTACTTGTTCACAAACTTAATTCTTTCCATGATTCTTATTGCAAAATGAATTGGATACGAACCAAATCAAATTCAATGGTTGGATTCAGTGTTGACCTTATGGGGCAATTTATTACAGGCATTTGAACTACCATGTCCGGCCATAAATAGTTTTTATTTTTTTTTATTTTTCTAAGTGTTTCTTATCTTGATTTGATACACTGATAACTCAGTTGTTGAAATTAATTCATTCCAGATTCGTGTTTGAGCACAGAAAAGTTTGAGAACTGAACATATTTTCCTGAAGAAATAATAGAAAACTAAATAATTGGTCTTTCAGGCCCCCAAATTGCTTATAAATTTATTTTTCTAGGAATTTAACAAATTTCACAATGATTTCTTTCTTTTACGCTATTGTGGTTTTCACATTTTTCCTCTTAGCTTTATTGCTATTATCACTAACTTTTTTTTGAAGTCGTGGTTACAATATTTTACACATGTAAAGTGCAAAAAAGCATAATGGTGAATGTTTTAACACACTAGCATGAGCACTATGTGTTGTCTGGACAAGAGTACTGTATGTCCTTTGTGTCCTTGGTGAGGCATGACACATGACTCACTCTGCCCTGCAACTTTTTTTAAATTGGATTTTTGGTTCAACTATCTGATAGTTACGAGCACCAAGCAGATTTATTTTTTGAACTTTACTGTTTGAGTAGTGGAAAGTTCAAGCCTTAGAGCTGTTTGACAATCAAGGTATCATTACACCTATTAGATTTTGTTAAAATTTTTTCTTCACTTACTAATGGTCACGTGTTGATTTTTGTTCTTTCATTTTACAATGTGCAGTGTTACTTTTTTTCATGTTGAACTACTCTTGCATTTCTGGGATAGATATCATTTGGTCATAATATATGTAATCCTTATAGGCTGCTAAATTTGATTTGCTAGTATTAATTGAGAATTTTGCATCAATATTCAGAAGGGGTATGCATTTCTTATTTTCTTTTTCTATTGTGTTCTCTGGCTCTGGCATCAAGGAAATACCGTCCTTGTAGAATGAGTTATTTCCTTTTCTATTTTTTTGAGCAGTGTGAGAATTGGTAGTCTTTTTAAAATGGTGAAGCCCTCTGATCCTGGACCTTTCTTTGTTGGAAACTTTTTGATTATTGATTAGATCTCTGTGTAGGTCAGTTGAAATTTTCCTTTCAAGTCAGCTTAAGTGATTTATGTGTTTGTAGACATTTGCTCATTTTATATAGTTAATTTGTTGTCATACAGTTGTTACAGTATTCTCTTATAATACTTATTTTTATATCTGTATAGCTATAATAATTTTAGATACTTCATGATATTGGGTGTGTTCAGGGTTGTATAGTTGTAGACAATTGTAGGTATATCTGAATCATCTCTCGTTTCGTTTCTTGGCTAATTTTGTTGATCCTTTTAAGAATTAACTTTTGGTTTTATTCATGTTTTGTATTGTTTTCTTTTGTGTTAAGATCTTGCTGTGTAGTTCAGGCTGGCCTTGAACTCCCTGTGATCCTCCTTCCTCATCCTTTTGAGTGCTGGGGTTACAGGTGTGTATCACCACACCCACCTTGTTTTTATTGATTCTTTATGGTGCTTTTCTATTTTCTGTTTCATTTGTCTCCACTCTTTATTATTTCCTTTCTGCTAGTTTTAGGTTTATTTTGTTCTTTTTTTTTCCCCATGAAGTTAGGTTATACAGATCTATAGATTTCTATCAGCACTGCCCTTGCTGCATTCCATAAATTTTGTTTTGTTCTGATTTTGTTTTCATTCATCTCAAATTTTTTCTGAATATACTTGTGATTTCTTCTTTGACTTGTTTTAGAGTGTGTTTTAATTTCCATCAATTAAATTTTTTTTTCAATTAACCTGTTATTGATTACTAGTGTTACTCTAGTGTCATTGGAGAAGATGTTTTATATGGTTTATTCTTTTAAAATATTAATAAGACTTGTTTTGTGTCCTAACATATACTGTGTCCTGGAGTATGTTCCATGTACACTTAAAAACTGTATTATATCCTTTTTATGTAGAGTTTTTCGTACATGTCTGTTTGGCCTATTGTAGTTGGTTAGGGTTAGGGTTAGTTGGTTTATAATGTTGTTTATATTTCATTTACCCCTATTTTCTGTGTGCATGTTTTGTCCAATATTGAATGCAGGATATTAAAGTTTTCAACTATTATTGTAGAGCTACTGTTTCTCCATTTGATTCTGTTAATGTTGCTTTCATGTATTTTGAAGATCTATATTAGGTGCATGCATATTCATAATTGTCTATGTTCTTAATGAATTAAAGATATCGTGAGTGTATAATGCTATTCTTTGCCTCCTATAACAATTTTTGGCTTAGTTTATTTTGTCAGATATTACTATAGCCACTCCAGCCGTCTTTTTGCTTAGTGTTGTTATGAAATATCTTTTTTCAGCCTTTCATTTTTAACCTAGTGGTTTGTTTTGATCTAATGTATATGTCTTATATATGCTGTACAATTCAATCATTTTTTTGCTGCATTTTGTTTCAATCTCTCTGCCTTTTTATTGGTGATTTTAATTCATTTGTGTTTAAAGTGAATGCCTATTACGAAGAGCTCATTCTATTTGTGCTGCTTTTTATTTTTGTTGTTTTTTATTTGTGTATGTTTTTAGTATGTATTAGTTACATTCATACTGGGGAATTGATACATATATGTAACATATCTTAATAATATTCAATCCCTTTACTTCTACTCCCTATTCTCCCACTTCCTCCTGATCCCCTTCCCCGTCTTCAAAAAGCCTGCCACTTAGAGATAGGGTCTCACTAAGTTGCCCAGGCCGGCTTGTCACTCCTGGGCTCCAGTGATTCTCTTGACTTAGCCTCCTGAGTATTTGGAACTACATGTGCATGCCACCTAACCCAGCTTCTGTATATTATCTATATGAATAGTATTAAAACTTTTTGGTGCTTCACACATACTTTATTGCTTTCTTTTATGTTTAAATAATTTTTTGTGGTGTACCAGTTTGATTCACTCATTTCCTTTTTGTTTTAGTTATTTTCATAGTAATTACCCTGGTAATTAAAATTAACATCCTAACTATGACAGTCTAGTTTGAATTGATGCCATTTAGTTTCCACGGCACACAGAAACTTGGTTTTTTGGACAGCCCCAACTTTCCCCAATGTGTCATAAATTATATTTTCTTGCATTGTATTCCCATTGACACAGATGAATAGCTAATTGTCTTATGTTTTTGTCTTTTAAAGCACTTAGAACACAAAAAGAGAATTTTATGTATGATGTATGTGGTGCTGGTTACCAAACCATAAAAGTATTTAGAAACCACAAATATAATCTAGGCTTGTATGTTTTCATTTGTGTTACCATATTGGTGTTATTTCTTCTTTCAAGTCACTTTCTGTTGCCTTTTTATTTTAGCCTTCTGGACTTTGACTAGCATTTCTTAAAGGAAAAGTGTATAATGACTCTCTACCTCAATTTTTTGAGAACGTCTTATTGTTGCTACTTCATTATGTATTCTTGGCACCTGTGACAAAAAAATGTTTATTTCTGGGCTCTCTGCTGTTTCATTTGTCTGTATATCTGGTATGCCAATACCACATTAAGTTAATTAATATTGTTTTGTGGGGGGTTTTTCTGTAATGGGGATTAAACTCTAGGCCTTCACATTGAGCTACATCTCTAGCCCTTGTTTTACATTTTATTTTGAGACAGAGTCTTGCTAAATTGTGCCCAGGATGAGTTCAAACTTGTAATCCTCCTGCCTTAGCCCCTCAGCCTGCTGGGATTAGAGATGTGAAACCATTATATTTTTAATGAATCTATTTAAATATATTTTCTTTCAGTGTACAGATTATATTATGATCTACATCTCTCTCTTCTTGAATGGAATACCTTTTGCAAGTCACTTTGCACATATCATCTCTTAACCCTCACAACTTTGCAATACAGGTGGTATCTTTTATGGGTGAAGATTCTGAGGATTTAAAAAGTTTTGCTAGGACACTAGTGGCTCAGTACAGGATTTCAAAGTAATTGTTTGACCATGAGGTACAATGGCTTTCTGCTATACCATTCTTCTTTCTATGAGGTGGAAGACCTTTTAGATCCAGCAAAATAACAGTAATGGCTATAGGTAGGGCTCTCTTCAAAAAACTGTGCTACCTGATATATTCATTCATTCATTCATTCATTCATTTATTTTGTACTGGAATGGAACTCAGAACCTCATGCTTGCCAGGCACATGCTGTGCCACTGAGCTAAATCTCTAGGCCTTGATACATTTCATTTGAGGGGCAATCAAGGACTCCTTTTTTTAAAAAATATTTTTTAATTTTAATTTTTATCTTTTGATATTTTGAGACAAGGTCTCGCTGTATATTCTAGGCTGGCCTTAAACAAACTGTAGCATGGACTGGCCATGAACTTGGGCAGTTCTCCTTCATCTGCTTCCCAAGTACTGAGAATACAGGTGTGTGCCATCAAACCTGGCTAAGAAATTCTTTTTAAGAAGTCAGGAGGCAAGAGTTTTACAAGCCCTTTTAGCCAATGCAGAAGGCCTGAAGACAGACTCATTTTTCTACATAGAAGCCCTCTGGGAAGAAGTATAAAACTAGATTCCTCTGAAGAAGTAGAATTTTTGAGAAATTTGAAGCTGATCATTAGGAGGAATGGATTAGTGTGATTTGGGGGAAGTTCTCACTATTACAGTTCTCTTTTTGTTCAGTAGTGGCATCAAAGTTTGATCTCATGAATTGTATCTTTCTACATGTTCCCATTAAATCCTATGTGTGTTGATTATGAGGAAAGAGTATGATAAACTATGTTTGTGTTCTGTTAGATAAGATTTTTGTATGTTTGTTTTTTGTCATTCTTATCATATAATGCCAGTAATTTTATTCCCAGATCAGTCCAAGTAGTCTTTTTCTTCTTGTTAATGTATAGTAAATGTGCACTGTTTATTTTTCATTCATTCAGCAAACAAAGAGGACCTACACTGGATTGTAGTAGGCTCCCTTAATATGAAATCAAATAATATGTATCTCTGCCCTCATGATAAATTAGGTGCAATAAGTTTTAATAATACTGTATAACAGCTCCATTACAGATATGTAGAGGATTCTATGGAGAGCTGAAGAAGGCATCTAAATCAGATTAGGAGAATAAGGGAAGGCTTTTTGTAGGAGGTAGATTTTGAAAGGTGAGTAAAGTAACACATGAAATTACTCACCAAATGAATGAGTGAAGTAGAAGTAGTTAAATATGGAACAAAGACTTTTGCAGCAAGGAAGCAAAATTAGAAGAGGCATGAAGTGAGATAATCAGGAACTCTCATAATTGATTATGGATTTTGTTAAGGGTACAAGAGTGAGAAGAACTGAAGTATATGTTACTCTGTCTTTCCTCTTTTGTATGACTTCTCAATTTACCCTGCTTTTACCTCTCCATGCAGTCTACCCTTCCCTGGAGTCAGATGATGATGATCCTGCTTTGAAATCTCGACCTAAGAAAAAGAAGAATTCAGATGATGCTCCATGGAGTCCTAAAGGTGATCCTTCTACTCTGTAGGGGTGAATGAGGGGGAAAATAGAGGTTGCAAGGATATTTAATATAAGACCAGATTTAGTTACTCATTTGTTTGTCCAGGAAATATTTGTTATGTCCAGGTGTCATGTTAGGTGGTAGAGTTTAAATGATCAATGTGACACAGTTATTTTATATAATCAATCCAGCAAAACCAGAAGTAAATATTGATTTTGCATGACTTGACATGAAAGGAGGAAGATCCTGAACAGATTTTACCAAGTAGTCTTGCACTTCTGGGAACATATTGATGCCATCATCCTAGCCTTCTGATAATTTCATTAGTAGAGAGGGAAACTTCTACTGACTGTTGAGTTCTCTGCAAGGCTGAAAACTGTTACTTTATGGATAAGCTGTCTCTGAGGAAGGAAAGAAGAATAATTGTTGAGTTTAATGTGGAATTTAGAGGGCAATAAAATAATTTTCTCAGTGTCTTTGGTTCAGTGATTTTTATATTGGAGGATGGTATATCAGTTAGCTTCTGCTGCTTAGAAAACTACCCAAAACTTAGTGATTTCAAACAAAAATATTTGATCATTTATCATGATTCTGAAGTTTGATTGAGCTGTTCATTCAGTTTGAGCAAACTTGACTGGGACTGAGTGGTATAAAAAGTGTCTGGGATCTAACTTAGATAAGTAGGGCCTTTCTCTTTATGGTCATTCATCCACCAGGAAGCCAGCTCAAACAAGGTGGCAGAAGACTTTGCAAGAGAAAGAAAGGATATAAACACTTTTGAAGCCCCTGCTTGTGTCATGTTTGCTACTGTTCTGTTGACCAAAGGAGTTACATAGTGAGCCTTGATTCCAGAGCTAAAGAAGTAGGTTACATTTATTCAGTCACACTCTTACTTTCTGCAGAAGTCTACTTTGTGCAAAATTCTATGGTGGAGAGTGCTAGGATCTTGGTACATGTGATTCTCAGGCAGTAAATGACTTGATGTTCCCATTCAACCTTATTGAACCTGTCTGGTGTTTGGTTGGAGTTGGGACACCGGCACAGTCCTGAGAAGTACTCTTTTAATCAATTGACTGTTTTTTTAAAAAAATCAGGCTCATTTTCTCCTATAATTTCCAGTTTTACTTTCTCCTGTCAAAGTAGAATCTTCTGATTTATATTATAAAAAATGTCAAAAATATTGAAAATAAAGGAAATTACGAAGAGGAGACTGCTTATCATGCTGCCCCCCAGAAGCAGGCACTGTTCACATTTTGACATATTTCCTTCTAGTCTTTTTTCTATGCATTTTTTTTCTTTTTACAGTTGGAATAATTACTAGGCATGCTGTTTTATAACCTACCCTTTAAGTTTTTTACCTTTTAATCAAAGATAGCATGTGCAGCAAATAAAATAGTATAAACAGGTTTAGGGTGTAAAGCAGTGTTCTGCCCCTGTTTTCTCCACCTTTCTTACCTGACAGTCTCATAGTTTTCATTTTCCTGGTAAATATATCTAAAATTCAGTGTCATCAAATACATATCACCATATTTTGACTTACCGGCTTAAATTTCTGTTTCTCCTTTCTTCAACTTCTAGTTCCCTTACTCTTTTTCTACCCTACTAGCCTTCTTTTTCCTTTATACCATTAGCATTGTTAACATATACATTGTCTTGTTATTAATACTCTGCACTTATTAAAGGTTGACTCTAAAAATTGAAGAGTAATAAATATATCTGGGCTTTTAAATTAGTATTATAAGCATGTTCTTATGGTATTGTTGATAAATAATATTTTAATGACTATATTAAATTTAAGTGGAAATATCTGAAAGACCTAACTTCTTCTTTGATATAGGGCATTTAGGCTATTTTTGAATATGTAAATTAGTGAGGATATTTGGAGTAAACACCTTTCTATGTAAGTGTACCTCTGATACTATACTTAAAATGGATCTTCATGAAACCTCAGAAGGACCGAAGTATATGAAGATAAACAGTAAAACATTTTCCCACTCCTGTTCTATGTAGCCTTCCAGCTTCCCACTTGCGATTAAACACTGTTACCAGTATATCTTGTCAGAGATAGTTTATGCCAGTACAAGGAAATACATATACATGATTGCTTTTCCTTTTACTTTATTCAGTTGGAAATGTATTTTTATACTAAGTGTTTTGCTTTTTCACTTAATAATACATCTTAGAGACTGTGTACACTCCCATAAGCAAAGTTTGAAAGTGCCTATTTCCATATAAATTGCCAACAATTTGTTAATAAGAATGTTTTAAAACTCTTGATATATCTTGCTAAATTGCTTTCTAGAAAGGTTGTACCAATTTACATGCCTACAAGCCATGTTGTAAGAATACATGTTTATAAAATCCTTGCAAACATTGTTCATCTAAATTAGAAATAGTGTTTGGTTATAAGTAACAGGAACCTTGAGCATCCTTAGTGTATGTTTAGTCATATGCGGTCACAAGATGGCTACTGCATATTTAGCATTGGCATCTGGGTTGCAGTTAGGAAGGGGAAAAGCAAAAGGAATAAGGAGGCTAAGTATTCCCTCTGCCAAGAAATTTTATTTTGTTTTATTTTATTTTATTATTTTTTTGGTACCGGGGATTGAACTCATGACCTGGCACTTGCCTGGCAGATGCTTGTACCACTGAGCTAAACCCCCAGCCCAGTCCCTAAGAAATTTTAAAGACATCTTTGGCTGAATGATGTCATATTGCCAAGAATGTCACAGAGTCAGAGCTATTGTTTCTATCTAGGTATGAGATATAATCAAACTACACAGTGAATGTTTAAAAAAAAACATATAGTTTATATCTAGGTATGAGATACAATCAAAATATACAATGAATATTTTAAAAAATTGTAGTAAAAAATATATTGCCAGTAAACTCTTCCAAAGCTGAGTATGGTGATACACGCATATAATCCCAGCACTTGGGAGGTTGAGGAAGGAAGATTGTTATCAATTCAAGGCCAGTAATGGGCTACATAGTGTGTTCAAGGCCAGTCTGAACTATAGCAAGACCTTGTTTTAAACGCCTCTCCAAAAAACGTCCCACAAATCACTCCCCTTTGCTTTAAATATACTTAGCCCATTGTTCTCACCACTTTCTAAAGTAGTTTGAAAAGTTGTCTTTCATGGATGTCTGTAGGAGGTGTGATAAATATTTTGACTCTACCTGCCTAATGCCGTTCAACAGGACGACAGGCTCATAAAAACATTTTCAGTGTATCCTCATCCATCTTGTTTACCAGATCTGGCACAGTGCAATTTCTTGCTATTCCCTAAAGTTAAAATGACCATTGAAGATAAAAGATCATTTTGAATTAATTCAGGGCTTTGTGGGAGCCAAGACAGTACAAATAAAGATTCTCACAAAAGAGAACTTTCAAAATTGCTTCAGAAAGTGATACAAATGATGGGATAAGCATGTTCAGAGTGAGAGGGAGTGTTTGGGGGAAGATGAATGGCAGTATGTCATTTACTGTCTTAATTTTTTTTGGATTTTTTTGAGACAAGGTTCACTATGCAGTTTAGGTTAACCTTGAATTGACTTTGTAGCCCAAGATGGCCTCAAACTCTCAGTGATCCTCCTGCCTCAACCTTTTGAGTACTGGAATTATAGGCATGTGCTACCACATCCAATCTTTACTGTCATAACTTTAAGAGAATAAAACCAAACAAAATAAAGCGGAATAAAGTCAATCAAAACAGTGAGAGTGATAAGAGGACTTCAAAACAAGATAATAAGAAATCATCATTGGTAGGCATAGTGCCTCATTATCTTCAAAACAGCTGTCCATACCATCAGACATTAAAATCAAAACAGAATAGAATAAAACCAATAAAAACAAAACAGTGAAAGTGATGCAGGATTTCAAAACAAGATAATAGGGAATAAACAATGGCTACCACAATGCCTCTTACTATATTCAAAATAGCTGCCCATACCAGCAGGCCTAGTTAAAAAAAACAGAATGAAACCTATCATAATAAAGCAGTGAAAGTGATACAGACTTAAAAACAAGATAATAGGAAATCAACAATGCCTACCATAATATATCTTGTTATCTTCAAAATAGCTGCCCATGCCATCAGATAAAATCAAACCAAACCAAACAGAATAGAACCAATCAAAACAAAACAATGAAAATGATACAGGACTTTAAAACAAAATAATAAGAAATTACCAGTGGCTACCACCTTCTATTTTTAGACATTTCATCCACTTTTACTTTCACAATATCTATTATACATTTTGGATCCCACTACTTCAGTTCTGTATACTAGGGTGACAACATGATGTTCACCTATGTGACTCTGAACCATTTCACCCAAGATCCATTTACCTACAGGAGCCTCGTGATTATCCTTCTTTATAGCTGAGTAGCTTTCCATTGTATAAAAATGTCATATCTTTCTTACCCATTCTGTGGTTGATGGGCAAGCTACCCCTACTTTTTTCTGGTTCCCTATCACATGGAGCAATGTTTTATCTCCTTTGATTTTCCGTCTATAAATTTCCTTTTGATTTACTGTGTTTCTTGTCTACCGCATATTGATGGATCTTGTTCCTTGATCCACTCTGCCTGTGTTTCATTTTATTGGTGGACTGAGGTCATCTACATTAGTGGTTATGGCTAACATGCACTGGTTTGTCTCTGCTTTGCTTTTTTCCTGCTGTTGGCTCCGTACTTTCCCCCTCCACTCAACTGTTTGTCCTATTTGGTGATCCTCTTCAACTGCTGTTCTTGGAACTGTGTCATTTTTCTCTCTCTATAGATTATCATTCAGTGCTCTTTGTAGGGTTGATTTGGTTTTCATGAATTCCTTCAGTTGTTCTTTGTCATAGAAGTATCCTATTTCTCCATTAATTTTGAAAGATAGTTTTTCAGGGTACATGAATCTGCGTTGGAAGTTGTTTTCTTTTAAGACTTGAAATACGTCACTCTAAGCACTTCTTGACTTGATCCTTTGGGTTGATTTTTGCCATGATTCTGATGGGTTTTCCTTTGTAGATGATCTATTTCTCTAATAGCCTTTAATATTTTGTTCTTGTGTTGAATTTCTGGAATGTTGATTATTATATGTATGGGTATAGATTTATTTTGGTTATGGCTAGTTGGAGTCCTGTATGCCTCACTTAGCTGCATGTCAGGTCCTTTGCCTATGCTTGGGAAGTTCTCTGCTGTTACTTCTGTAAATAGTCTCTATGTCATTTGTGTTGACTTCTGCTTTTTGGCTGACACCTATCATTCTTAAATTATTTTTCTTTGTGTCATCCTGCAGCCACTTGAATTGTTATTTCCTTGTTCCTTGTTGTTTTTAAGAAATCTTTCTTTTTGTGATCAGTAGCTGCCATCCTGTCTTTAAGGTCTGAAAGTCTATCTTCAGTTTCTTTTAAATTGTTTTGCCAGCTTTCAATGGAGTTTTTAATTTTCTGGATATCTCTTTGAGTCTGTTTCATACATTCAAATTATTCCCTATATTGTTCATTCAAGATTTCCATCATTCTCCTATGTGCCTCTTTTTTTTATCTATGTCTCCTTTAAATATGCTCAGCAATGTTTTTTATTATGATAGTCATTTCTTCTTTAACTGAGATATTATTTTTGATGATTTCTTTTACAGCCTCATGAAATAGTTTCTTTACTTCAGTTGTCATCATCCCAGAAATTTCAGGTGTGTGATTTATTCTTTCTTCCATGTCCATGTCTCCTGGACTTGTTCTGCTTGAGTTGAAAGGCAGAGATAGATTGCCTTTTGCTCCTTTGTCTTGGCATTTTCCTGGGTTCCTCTGGACAAGTGGGTTGTGGGGTCCCAGGCGTTTCCCAAGTTGGCTGCCTGTCCACAGTGTAGGGGGATGAATCAGGCACCTGGGTTTCTCCTAATCCAGGTTCCTGGGGAGGCGGTAGGGTGTGAGTTGGTCTTCTTCAGACACTTGTGGGTTTCCAAGTTATGGCTAACTGGTTCTCATCCCCTGCCCACGTTGGCTACAGGTCTCTGAAGGTGATGGCAGCCAGTAGGCTTGTAGGGACAGGCCTTGCTGCTGCTTCTCCTGACCTGCACAGGCTATCCATGAGAGACTTCTGATGATGGCCTGTGTCCTGTCACAGTTTTTAAATTTAAACATTTCTTGTATTTTCCGGTCTTGCTTTGTGTATTGTTATCCCACAGAATAAGGGTTTTTATTAGTAAGCAGAAAGGAAGTTTCTTTTTTCGTAAGTTTTCTTTTGTCCTATGCCTCTTTATCTTTGTGAGTCTTTAATCTTTTTAAATTGCCCTTTTATATACAGTAAGGAAATAGTTGTGAATATTTAATATCGATATCCCTCCAGCTCAATTTACAGTGTGATATATTCCAGTACACCTATTTTAAGTTGAAAGCATTTGGAGATGAAAATGTGTCTGATAGTACTAACCATCATACCAAACATTAGCTTAGCAACACAGTGTGCTAAGGATATCTGTTACTTTTTTGCCTTTGTCAGCATGTGGCTTGATAAGGGTGGTTATTTATTGCTGCCACCTAGCATTGAGAGAGAATATTAGACCATATATGACTAGCTGGAGAAAACATAAAAAATCAAAGTTTAAACTATAGTTTCTACTCAATGAACACAGTATTACTTTTGAACCACTATAAAATGAAATCATAAATCATTCTTATATCACTACCACTTGTATATGTGCATTCATGCACAAATTACTTACATATATAATTTGCTTATGACACTTCTCATTCTGTATGAAAAATATGAATATTTCTGTCACATGGTTGTCTTTGTTACTTTTCTCATTGCTGGATCAAAATACCTGACACAAGACTGGGCACGGTGATGCACACCTGTAATCCCAGCATTGAGTTGGCTGAGGCAGGAGGATCATTGCAAAATCAAGACCAGCCTGAGCTACAAAATGAGCTCAAGGCCAGCCTGAACTACATAGTGAGATGCCATCTCAGAAAGACCAAAAACAAAACCAAAAACACCCCTGATACCCACAAGTTAAAGGAGATTTATTTTACTTCACAGTTTGTAAAGATTTCAGTCCATAGTCAACTGGCTCCAAGACATGACAACATGCAGAGGATCATAGAGGAGAACAGTGCATGGCAGGGTAGACAGAGAGCAGCAGCAGTGAGCTTCCTTTTCTCTTTATGTTCCGTCCAGGTTTCCATCCTATTTGTTGGTGCCACAACCTGGCCTGGCACCAACACCTGGCCACTAACACATACCCTCAATCCAGTATACACACACCTATAATCAAACCATCTCACAAGAGTTCCACCTATGAGTGCATGAGGCTTTGAGGAGATATCTAAATATATACCACCACAGATGTTGATTTCTTATTCAGAGAGCAAGTGATTAACACCCCTGTAGTTGTGTGCATTTTTCAAAACATCTAATGTTTTAATCTGTCTAGAATTATTTAGCATATGATATTGAACAGAGAATTCATACTGGTTTTCCCCCTATATATGTAATTTTTGGTACTATAATCATATTCCTACTAAGCTGGTGTCTTTCCTTACCATATCTGCTAACATACATATCATTGAGAATGCCTGCATTATACCATCAATCTTCTGATTTTTTGTTCTGTTATCTCAGTTAGTGCCTATTTATGACCAACAGAAACACAAGACATTCCCAAACCTTGAAAAAGTGATATTTAGATTACTAAGAATAAAGGAATACATTTTTAGTATGAAGAACATCTATCTTAAACCAACAAGACGAAACTAAACTGTAGAGCCAAGTGGACTTTTGGATTCTTGAATGTCCAAAAATTATGTGAATGCATGTTTATAGATACATATATTTCACTAGGTAATAAGTTTTATCACATTTTCACTTGATCTTAGCCAAAAGGCCGAGAAGCGATTGTTTTATCACATTTTCAAAATGAGTCAAAAAGATTAAGTCATCCTAATAAAGGAATTCCCAGTAGAATCAAGAATAAGACAAATACATTCTTTAACACTTTTATTACACAGAATTACTGTAGAAGTTTTAGGTAGTGCAATTAGTAATGAAGCAGAAGTAGGAACAACTGTTAGAGATTAAGAGACCAAATCATCACAAGGTAGAGATCCCTTCTGGTTAGAATGTTGTTCATTTTTGTCCATTATTT
>PVJX010026741.1:0-25521 GCA_004027295.1 Dolichotis patagonum
GTTATCCTCGGACTATATCTGATTTTCTTGTGGGGAAAAAAATCAGCTTTAATGTTCCCAGTTCCTATGTTGAAATATTAAATATTTCAAATCACTGGACTGGGGATATAGTCTAGTGGTAGCCTCTCCTTCTTTCAAAATTTTTTCTCCAACAGGTAATAGGCATAAAATTTTTAAAAGAAAGGCAAGCTGTATTGACTGATTCTTGAATCTGACTCAGCATGTGACCTAGAAATACCAGCCACCCTTTCTAGATTTCTCTACTGTTTCCCGGCTGGTCCACTCATTGTGCAGGAGATTACACACCGTGTGAAATATGAAGCCCAGAATCATTAGATTATAAACTTCTTGACGGTAAGAATTCCATATTCATTTCTTTAAAATGACTCAAAACAATGTTTTGAATAAATTAGAGTCCAGATACAATGATGCTTCAGGTTTTTCAACTATTTCAATATATGGCATGAAAGCTTAGAGATCAAAATGTGTGATTAACTTCAAAGAAGTTTTACTACTTTCTCTTCAAGTGAAGGTTTCAGATCCTGGCTGTAGTTTTAAAAGAACATGACCTCCTTCACCATTCAGTTCCCCAGAGGCCTTAGAAGAAATTAAAGCTAAACAGTGAGGCTTCGTCTATCAGGGAATCTGATGTTAAATCACTCTTCTTTTCATCACCAATGAATGTAGTCATTTTATGCCAATATAATTAAATTACACCTCTTCAACATCACTTGGCACACAGATTAAAATTTCTGTTAAAAATCAAATCCCTATACTGAGAATCTTTCTGAGAAAATCTATTTTGAGGAGACATTTTCATTGTTAATAATTTTATTCTTATAGCTGAAGGTTTCAAAAGAATCTGAGCCTAAGGCTGATTTTTATTTTCCCTTAAACTTCTGTTAGAGTATTTCATACACATACAAAGATGAGAAATCTCTGTATTATTGCCAAACAGCATGAGCACTCCATTTGGACATTGACTGAGCGTATGGCAAACAATATCTTTCATCTTTCAAACCTCTATTTTTACTAAATATTATAACCTTTTGCTCAAACAATTGCATCTTAAAATGTCCACATAGACATGGGTAAAATCATCAGAAAGACTAAAACGTTTTTTCATATTGGCAGAAATTTATTTTTGAAAAAGAAGAAATGTACCTTCTCATTGGAAAGACAAAAATATTAACTATTTTTTTAGGACATCTAACTAAGTGAACTTACTTTTGGCTGGTATGCAGGTATTTTTCTGTGACTTTCTTGAATTGTGTCATGATTGACTTACATTTAATCCAAATTTGTGAGTACCACTTTTCAAAATAATAAATATCAAGGCTTAATATCTAGAAGATCCTACAGTTTTCTGTCAGTACATAGTATAAGCACTATAGAAACAATGAATGTATAAAAAACAGGGTTGAGTGGTGTGTTGTTTCCTTCTTTGGCCATTTGACTTTGCAAAGCTACTTCTTGTGTCTGTACCTTGCAAAGCTATTTTGTAAACCTTGGCAGCAAAGCCGCAATCTCACATTAGTGGACATGTTCCCGTTGGAGCAACCATGACTCTGAAACCATCCTCAGAACTGTAGCTCAGCATCCAATTCACATTCCAAAAAGAACTACAGTGTTTACACTTTAGCTTCAGCTCTAGCATCATCTGCAAGAATTCTATTGATCCCCATTCATTCATGCATGCATTCAATAAATCCAGAGCATCTACCATAGGTCAGGCACAATCTCCTATATGTATAGTGGATAAAAACTGATGGCTGCTTTCAAGAGGCATATACAAATGAAAAAATAAGATGATCAAATTCATAAACTCAATGAATGTTTTTTAAGCACCCATTTCTTACCAGGCATGAGTCTAGATCCTGAGACTAGAGTAGTGAGCAAGGCTGTCAAAGTCCATGTCTCATGGAATTTACTTGTTCCTCACAAAGTGGACACCAACAATAAACATAAATGAATGACATAAAATCAAAAGGTGTTGTGAGAAAAAGAAAGAGAGTGATGCATGGAAAATGTGGATAGATTTGTCCCTGTAGGCTGGGTGAAAAGGGAAGCCATTTCTCAGTAGATAGTAATTGAGGTGACATTCAGTAAAGAATGAAGGAAGACACAGTCAATCTACAACCCAAGGAAAGCATGTTTTAGCAAAGAAATCATGATGCATTTGAGGGACTAGAAAGAAAAGTGTTGTTGGAGCATAAAAATGGCCAAGAAGGAATAAGGAGGTAATAGTGACAGCTATGCACAGAGGGTGGAGAGTGTGCTCGTCCTGGGTCCTGGTGGAGCATGGGAATGGTATTGAAAGAGGAAGAATTCTGAAAGATGAAGGGACTTGTGTTTTGGAGAAAATTACTGAGCAGTGCAGTAAATGCTGTTTATTATTGAGGTTGGTAAATGGTGGGATGAAAGATAAAGGATAAAAAAGGATGATAAAGAAAATAAGGAGTATATTTATAAAGGAGTTATTTAAGCACACTCTTAAAGAAATTTAGATGTTCCCAGTGGACAATGAGAGTAGAATAAAAGAAGACAGGATATTAAGTGGGAGGATCTTCCTATGCAATGAGCTGAAAATGTAAAATAAAAAGGCATGTTCTGGAAATCATGAATGGGAATCAAGAGCCAAAAATGGAATGCTAAGCCGTCCATGTCAGGCAAAGAACTTAGATTGTAGGTAATGGTAACCTCAAAGTCACGAGCTTTTCCACTGGTCCCTTTTCTTCCTTCTCAGTCTACTCTCTTATTTCCTGACATTCAGATAGTTTGACCATATATGCATTTTAATCCCTCTTGCTAATCCACATGTGCTTTATTTCTGATTATCACATAGGATATCTATCTTTAAATTGGCATCTTTGCACCAAACTGTACCTGGCTGTTTCTGCATTTATTTGCTCCACTAGATTACTAGTTCCAACTTTTTAATTCTGCATTCCCAGTACCTGGAAGAACATTAGGCACAAAATGTAAACTCAGCAACTATTTCATGAGAGATAAATGAATGAATGGCTAAAAATCTATAAAATCTTTAAATTTTTACCAGGGCTAAAGTTGACATTAGCATTATCACATTTTCTCTAGCTTGAGAAGTAGGTGAGGTCCATGGCAGTTGTTTCCCTGTTATTATATTGAAAGCTTCCTGATGTCTTTTAAATTCACAAGCTTAGAAGTAATCACTTAGCCCACCCAATCTGATGAAGCTGCGCTTCCTCCAGGACGGTTTTTGACCAATCTCATTATGGTTTCCTCTCATCTGATCATCAGCTCCCTCTAGAGGAAAGTCAGGGATTAGTACTTAGTCCTACTCCACTTCATGCTGATTTCCATCTATTTAGAGGTTCAACTCTGGCAATGATTCAATAACTAGCTTGATTCCATCCTCCAGCAATGCTGAATTCTCAACCTGCTATACAGCAGTGGCTGCACACAGATTACCACCCATCTTGCAAAAGGCCCCCCTTCTAAGTGATGCAGTTATAATTTAAAGGCTATAGGTCACCCACATGTCAGAAAAAGAAAGTGATAAGCAAGACAGATAAGGATAAAGGAAGGGAGAACTGATGGATAGAGTGAATAAAAAGAGATGCAATTTTATCAATTCAGAGGATGTTTATATTCATATCCTGACATGTTCATATTTAGAAAACAGTGCATATGACACAGTGTTATATAATCTATATGTGGCAGGGTTCCCAGATCAAGTCCTGATGAACAACTGATAGCAAATTTCGGCATGATATGTTGGGCACACCTGGGCACACCAACAGGGCAGCAAAGATAGCACAACAAACTTCAGAGCAGAGACGTAATTAAAGAGCTGGGAGTCTAAGTAGTAATAAAAAGTATCTGCCCTTTTTCTCTGGGTAGATAGAGGTGGAGATATAGATAGAGAAATATACTCTCAGGGAAAATACTATCAGGTGCCAACCCTCTTGTGAAATATTACATATAGGCTGAAGCAAATGAAAGGTTTGGTGTGTAACCCTGAGCTGTTAACAAAACTGTTTTTTTGCCCAGTTCCCAGGAACTTGTGATGGGTTCCAAGGAAATGAAAGAGTGAATGAGAAGAAAAAACTACGTGTTATGTGAAATGTAGGAATGTGAGAGGTCAATTGATTGTAGTTTAAGAGTCTTCTCAGCCATTGCAAATGATGAACTGAATGTATGAATGAAAGAATTAAACAATGAAAAAGGAAGCCCAATGTGGTGGTACATGCCTAGAATCCCAGCACTCAGGAGGCTGAGGCAAGAGGATCATCATTGTAAGTTCGAGACAGTCTGGGCTACAAAGTAAACTCAGAGGCCAGACTGAACTACATAGAGACCCTGCTCAAAAAAAAAAAAAAAATGAACAGACTATTTCTCCATATTCAAATTTGTACTTAACTTTCAAATACACTTTACCTGATTTAATTCTCATTGCAACCATGTGAAAAGGAATTCTCATCTTCATATAGGAAAGAGGAAACAGAAGATTATACAAGTAAGCATTTGATAAGATCACAACAGAGAGCTGTACAATTGGGCTTATTTATTTATTTAGAGACAGGGTCTCACTATATAGCCATGGCTGGCCTTGAACTTCCAGCAATCCTCCTGCTCAGCCTCCGAGTGCTGAGTTTACAAGTGAGGGTCACCACGCCCATTTACAGAGTTGGGAATTAAACCAGGATAATTTGACATTAACTGTATTTCCTTTTCCTTTTATAATATATCTGTTTTCACTTGGTGTTCTGGTGGTTTGCGTCAAGCTCTATGATTCATACAGGCATAGAGTTTCCTCAAAGGGGGCTGAATCTAGAGTGAGGGATTGATTCATAGTGCCAAGCGGGGATTAAGGGTGGGTGACTGCTGGATCAGTCTACCAATTCCATTGGGACTGCCCTAATCCCCACAGGCCGGATACAACATAAGGGTCAGAAAGAGGCTTCTCCCTCTTGTTGCTTTTGGTGTCTTCTGCCACCATGAACGGTAGCCCCTTTGCCATGTCAGCCTGCCTGAGAGCCAGCTAAGCATGGACTGAAATCTCCACAAACTGTGAGCTAAATAACCCTTTACCCCTTTAACTTTGGGTGTTGGGTATTGTGTCTTAGCAATAAGAAAAAAGTAACTAAGACATTTGGAGACACTTGGTCACAGTATCAGTTCTAGCCAATAAAATGCAACGTGCTTTTAAGTTGTATCAAGCACTATTACCCAGATATTTGGCCTAATATGCATCCCCACACTCCTTATTGCAGATTCTCTTAAAGCTAGGAATGACCAGATGGCTCAGTTCTGGCCAGGGATTTGTAAGGAGGATATAGAAAACTTGTTTTTAATAAAAAGGGCCATACATCTCTAACACTCTACCTGCCCAGAGGGCAGGTGTCTTGTCTTACTTAATGTGTGACACTATACTTGGACCAGAAGCAACTGTCCATGATCCTCAGGGAAAAAAATTGTGCAGAGGCTACTTCTGACATCTTTGGGCTTTTCAAGCAAGGATAACCACCCCTATCTATACGCCTTTCTACGTGAGTGCATTACTCAACTTTCTGGTTGCTGAAAACAATACCTATCACTCCCAGTTTAAAAGAGAAGTGTAAAATTACTTCAGCCCATGGCCAACTGGTTCCAAGGCAGAAACACTATGGAAGAAGAATGTAACAGAACACAGCTACTTAATTCATGGCAGCCTGTAAGTAAGTGGGGAAATAGTACCCAGGAGGAGTAGGTGAGGGACCTGGTACGGTATCCAGGGTTCACCCCCAGGACCCATCCAGGCGCACCCAGGAGGATACTGAATGAAACTGCGAAACATTTCCCAATGAAGCTGATGCATCAGTATTAAAAGTCACAGTGAGAAAAATAAACTCCTGTTTGTTTGAGGTACTGTTTGAGTATTCTGTTAATTAGCAAGTTAAACAGCAGCTGATGTTGAAGAATATCTAAATATTCACCCCTAAAGTCTTAAAATTAATGAGATAATACAGAAAAACAACAAATTTTTATTAAAATCAATATATGGCCTGAAATTAAAAGGCCGGTTTTCAGTTATACTTCTGTTTCCATGTTAAGTTGGTCCTGTTTCTATTAATATAAGTAACAAAAGAATTCTTTGCAATTTGAATTATTAAACACACTGATTTTTCTACGCAGCAACTAGCACAGAGGTGATGTTCAATAAAGACTTAGTGCTAAAAACTAAACATCTTATTAGCAACATATTGCAGTACTATGATCTGGAAAAAAATTCTTTTCTCACAAATCAATATCATGAAGAATCAGGCAGCAGGTGGAGGATGTAGAAATGAATCACTTTACAATAACTCCTTTCAGTGTGGAAGGTTTCACATGTCTAGACGTATTTTGCTGCTGAATCCCACACTGATATTTAAGGGGTTGTTTGTTCCCATTGCATACAAAGTTGTTCTAATTATAGAAGAGCCTTTTGCTCACGTGCTGCCAATCTCAGGCAGGAGAGGGTCCATCTGAATGCCTGCCACCACTTCAGCCAGTGCATACAGCAGCCCACTTTGGTTATCAGCAACGGCTTGAGCAGTAAGATGTTTCTCTTCCGTCTGACGATGAACACAGAAAGGTTTTTCTTTTCATATTTTTAGAATTAAGTGGAAACATTTCAGTTTTCCCACATGGCATTTCATTAAAACTTGAGCCTCTCAGTTAGTAATAAAAATGGGAAGAATAACAAGTAACAAAACTTTGAGTTAAAAATTAATATTTAAGCAAGGCAAGAATTTGAAGGGACTTTGTTCTCTGATAATCAGGTGTCGATGACTTGCCAACTGAGACACACTTTGTTTGAGAAATTTTCAGAAAGACAAACCCAGCAGGATAGAACCCCAGATGCCTGATCACATCAGGGATGCACCTGGATCTAAGAGAAGAAAAGAGAACAAAGAAAGAACAAAGAGGATTCAAACACTTTCTTTGTCTGCATGACCAGAGTCAACTGGGTAGAACCAATAATATTTGCTCAAATCAAATGAATGCTAAATATGATTTTAAGGGTGTTTTATAGAGCAGATGAGATATTCCTCAATACAGGAGCTCATCATCCTCATAAATGAAAAAGTAATATTTATCAGCACAAAAGGAAGGAATTCAACCTTGAAGTTTCCATCAAGTTCAGAACATTGCTGCTGAATACCTGGTCCTGGCGCCATTTCACTTGCTTTCCCTCCCACTTCATTTAATCTACATGTGGTTCACATTTGCTGCTGCTCAGATAGGGGTAGAAACCTATTCTGGGTTGTTTTTGAGTGAAAAAGCAGTCTTTGTTTTTGCATGAAGTCTTTGTGGCACCAGACCACTAGACACTTTGTCCTACCCAAGGAGTGTCTGATGGTAGTCTCTGCTCCCTGTCTAAGCAAATCACAGTTGCCTCTGGAGACAGTGTCTTACCAGCCACTCTGTTGGCGAACAAGGTAACCATTTCATTGCTGCTTCTCTGCTGACTTTCCGGCTCCTCCACAATGACCTTCTTGGAGGGAAGATTTTATGGAATACTGTGGAGCGTTTCAGCCTTAGTGTCATATATTAAGGGGTTTAAATCTCAGCTCTGTAATTTACCAGGTGTGCGAATACAGAAAATATGCTTAACCTTGTTAAATTGCAGTCTCCCACTTACAAAACTGGGATCATACCTACCTCACAAGACTGCTAAATGTTGAATGAGATGTTTTTGTTGGAAGATGAGAGGTTTAAAATAAACCTGAATTTAAACCGTTTAGCTTTCCAATACAATTGAATCAAATATCAGGAACCCAGTAAATTTTTGGTGTCCAGAGACTGGGGGTACTAAGTAAGAGAATTTAGATTCTTTATATTTCTATAGCACTATTACAAGAAAAGAATGGTCTGTATCCATTTAACAGGAAGAGATGACTGACAGATAGCATTGACCTTCTACCAGGAAATCACAAATTTTCAAAGCCAGCATTTTAAAAAATTACATAAATATGCAGTGTGCATCAAAAAAGCATGAGGCTGTGTTTGTTTGATCAACATTTCATTTTTCCATAGCTTCCATCTTCATTTTATTGCATGGTGTGCTATTTCCCTCAACACAAGAGGAAGGCTACTGGGATGTTTGTTATAATCATCTGCTTAAGGTTCTTTGGCAGATCACATGTTTTACTTAATTAAATAATGTCCCAATTAATTGATTTGTTTGTAGACATTCTTAATTTAGTAAACGCTGAGCAGAATGCTAAAAATACCATTATATTTCTGACAGAGGCACCACTAAAGTCTGATAATTGATAGCTTTGCTGTTTTCTCTGATGGCCTGAAAAGCTTTTAAAGCTAAATTCTGTAATCATGTTCATCTTTGGAAATTAGTTTTGTGAAACCACACATTTAGTTCTTGCTGAGAAATCTCATTTTAGTCATTTTAACATAATTTATAATGCATAAATGAAATTAGCTTTTGTAGCTAAGCCAGCACATTTTTCTTTAATTTTTATCTCATCCTAATATATTTTTGACCTTGAAAACGGTAATGTCTGTTGGATATTGAAGCCTCTGAACAAAGAAAATCATTTCCATTCCATCACTATGGTTACACTTTCTTCGCTCTCCAGCACTGAACAGTGCTGAAAGTGTTGAATCTGGATTCCTCAGGAGGGCAAGGGGAACTTGGTGTAATATCATTTAGCTCTGATTAAATAAACACATATACATAATGGAACCTAGGAAAGTAGCAAATGGCTTCACTCTGTTTACACTGCATACGATATGACTGATGGTAAGGGGCAATATATCACCCGATGTTACTCGCCTCAGGTTCTGTTATGCTGGTTTTTTCCCTAGGCAATCACACATACATATTCGTCTCAGAAAACACAGGCAAATGCCAGGCAGCTCCTAACACCTCCAGTACTCCTGAAGTCAAGGCGGCTTCGTCCCTTCTAACAACAGAGAACTTTAAGTGTGAATCATGCAGCTCCCTGTCCACCAGAGACGTGTTCCAAATCAACCTGCCACCTGTCTTTCACGATCCTAAAATGGCTTTGGCTGACCTACAAACACAGGACAAGGTCTCAGTCACTCAAAGCAATGCTATACTGTCTTCCTCCGATAGAAAAAACTACCCCTTTTACAGATGGTGTATTTAGTAAACTGTTGTTTGAATTTCTTTTATTACACTGCTAACTACAGTAGGCTTTCTGTTTCTTCTTCTTAGTAGTTCATGAATCAAAGCCAACTGGAAGAAAACTATAGGGAACTGATCAGTATCTTCAAGGAGTCCCCTTGTTTTCAAAAAGTATATCCAATCAGTACTGTCACATATTAAATCCATATAAACACAAATTAAATGTCTCAGTCCTAAAATTCATACTTATACAGATTTTGTGGAACCTGGATTGGACTGTACAAAAGCTATTAATTTCAGCAGAAAATAAAAAAGAAAAGAAAGAAAAAGCTGAGGTGAGGGGAAAACAGCTAAAACCCATCTTGCATGGTTTTCAGGTATAAGGACAGCAGCCTTCACTTCTGTGGTCACCTTGACCCTAGTTAATATGAAATAAATTTGTATGGTGTGGAGGAATAGGTAGATGACTGAACAGGTTCACGATTTAATGCAATTTAACATTATTTTGCCAGGAATGTAGCCCAGTGGCTCAAGTGCTTACCTGGTAAGCTTGAGGTCGTGAGTTTGAACCCTGATACTAACAAAACAAAACATTATTTTGTTATTTAGACACAGCACATGGAATCAGATAGCTCCAAATGAGAGAAGACTGCCCCATATGTGAGGACATACACAGAAACATAGTCATATAAGCTGGAGCTGGAGCCTACGAGGCAGCCAATCTATGGCAAAAGGGGTATGATTTGCTAGGTCTCCCTGACGCACTATGGATGGCTGGTTTGAGTAATTCTGCGGCTCCCACACATAGGAGTTAGTTGGGCCCTGGCTCCTAGACAATTAGGGCTGGTCCTACTGGTCCCGGAAATTGAGAACATGATAAGGAAAATGACTCAGTTGTGGAGTTAATCAATTATTAAGGGTAACTGCCCTGTTTCTATCTGGAGCCTCAAAACTGGATCAAGGCAACATTTTTTCAACACTTTATTATGTTCGCCTGCACATAAAAGGAAAGAATCTAGTTAAAATGCAGGAAAGCACCATGCATCACTTAAAAGCAACCAAAATGTTAATGAAGTATGACAGGGAGTGTTTAACGAAAGCTAAGTTGGCCCTTATACAAACTGTGACCGTAATTATAAAATGATTTATTAGAAGTCATTTGGGAGTGATAATCAAGTTTTTATCACTTAGTTGTGGTATACAAGACCAAAGAAAGCCAACTCCCACGTTACATATTTTTGTAAGCCTCAAATATCTTTTAAGCCTCCTATTGAGTAGCAGGATCAATTCTGTACTTGGATGACATTCTGCACATTTATAATTTTAAGGCAAACATAACAGGAATTGTGCAAGCTTAGTAAGGAACAGCATCATTTAGCACACTGCATCAGAGGTGGAAACTAAAGGTCAGCTGTGGTAGACAGAATAGTAGTCTCCGAAGTATGTTCCCATGTTGCAAATCAGCTGCTCCTAATATAAGGAAATTACTGAGTTGAAGCCAGAGTAATCACAAACATCCTTAAAAGAACAAAGAGAAGACACATTGGGACTTCAGAATGATGAGGTATGAGAAGGACTCAAGCCACCATTGCTGACTTTGAAGCTGGAGGATGGAGTTCATACCCCAGGGCTGTGGACAGCCTCGAGAAGCTGCCAAAAGCAAAGGGTTCTCCTCTAACGCTTCTAGAGAGGCACAGGGCCCCGCTGGCACCTTGGTTTTAATACGCTAGCACCCATATTGGACTGCTGAGCTGTAGAACTGTGAATAATAAACCTGTGTTCTTTGAAGCCACTATATCTGTGGTAATATGCTACAAAAGCAAATAGGAAAAAGTCATCTAAACTCCACAGTATGAAACCACTTTTTTTTTTGGTTCCATATTTCCTCACACAAAATTTTGTTTACTAAGGAGACAGACTCTCAATAATTTTTCCAGGAACCACTGCTTTTTTGCTTTTATTAAAGGATATTCCTGTTTTACATTGCAACATATGACAATATCACTTTGATAGCATGTCTCATCAATGTATCATCCTTGATTCCTCAATAGTCAACTCTCTTCAATGCTTGTGTTTTATAAATAAATGCTGACCTCCTGTATTACTCACTTTCCTGTCACTGGGACATGATATCTGACTCCCACAGTTTAAAGGAGCAGAGGTTTAATGTGTCTCACAGATATAAGGAATTCAGTCTGCATTCAGCTGACTCTAAGGCAGAAACATTCCTGCAGCAGAATAAGTGCAGAAAAGATGCCTAATTCGTAGCAGCCAGGGAGCAGAGCACAACAACAGTGCCAAAGAGAAAGGGGCCAGGGACCAAGGTCACACCTCCCACCCAGATGCATGCAGAACTTTGTTTCTTTAATCTCCTGGGCAGCTCCCAAGCCAATCAAGTTGACAATCCATCTTAACTGTTACACTGTTTGATTTTGTAGAAGGTGACAACTGAAACACAAGGAACTGGTTTCTTACGCTACAGTCCTGACTTTGAGAACTTCATTTCTAATGTCAATGAACATAGCAATACACTGTGTAGCTTAAAGTACTAATTATTTCACTTCCCTTCCTTGTCTTCATTCTTGTTGACTCAAAATAATATCCCTCTGTTTAATCCTCTTAGTTGGAAGTAAACACTATTAGAATTTATATGACATTTCTTAATGAAGCATAAGAACAGTGAATAACACAGAAGTGGTCCACAGTCAAGGTCAAAGAATTTGAAAAGGATAAGAGAGTAACTAGAAAAATGCAGGGTGATTGAGTTTTCATAGTGCGCCTCCATCCTGAGTGGTGATGGGATCCTAGCTAACCTAAAGTGGTTATCAAGCTGCTGGTGCATCAATAGGTGCTTAATCCAGAGCATTGATCATCAAGTAAAGAGTGAGATCAAACTGAATGTCACTTTCAGCTTCCTTCCTGAGTAACACTGGGAGAGTCCATGAAGCCTTCCTGTGTTTTTGTGCAACTTTCCTTAGTCTCCACAACTAAATCAAAATTTCTATATTTTGCAGGCATTCCCTTCCTAGTTCCTTTACTTCCTACTTTCCCTTAATGGACTTTGGATTCTTTGATCTGTCTCCTCTGATTTTTTTTCTAAGTTCAGAGAGCTTGAATATCTGATTTCCTTTCCTTTTTTCCCTTTTATCCTTCTAATCTGTTCTTTAAATGTCAGATTAAGTCAAAGGGCTTCTCACTTTTTATATTGAGTTTGTATGTTAGGCTTATATTATTTTTCCTCTTTTTCCCCTTTTGGGAGGCAAGATTCTTTAAAATTCATTGTGTTACTCTTTTCTGTTTGTGTTGCTCTTTTCAGTAACAAAACTTATCTTAGAGGAAGCATAGTGACAGTAAATTCTCTGAAGAAGCAAATTTGTTTCTTCTTTCAGCATCTATTCACTGAACAACTATTTTGGCTCATAATGATTTCAGAGAGAAAAGATAAGTAAAAGGTTTAAGTAGTCCTTACCCTAACAGAATTTACCAACCAGCAAATCTAACTATATTATGGAAATGAATGTGATGACTAATTTCTCAGGCATACAGCTCTGTATGATGCTTCTCTGCTACCGCACCGTCATTCTGGAACACTCAACAGTGTACCTCAGCCTACATGCCCTTAGCAGAAGTACAAGCAAGAGGTGGGTAAACACACAGGCACCCGTCCCATTAGCAGCCCACAGATACCTGAACTACGTGCACCGAGTGCAGAGAACAGGGAAGATTAACTAAAATATGATAGGTAATCTCAAGACTGTCAGGAATCACTTGCCATGTCTTCAAAAATTCCTTAAAGTCAGTGAAAATTCCACCCAGAAAAGAGATGCAAAGATGTTGAAATGGAACCAAGTATATTCCAGGTACTTGCAAACGTAAATTAACAAGCAAAGTATCTCTATTTCACAGTGGAAAAACTAATTTTTATTAAGTAGATCTTAGAGAATGATATTCCAGCCCTTCCTTTTAATTGCTGATCATAGTCTTACTTTATGAATATAACACAATTTATTCTTTCGGTGGTCACTTAACTTGTTTCAGTTTCAACTATTACTAATAGACTTGCAATGAACATTTTTATGTGGATATATGTTTTCCTTTATCCTGAGTAAATATGTGGGTGTGGATGTATTGGTTGTAAAGCTGTCATATGTTTTAACCCAGAAGAAATTGCCACTATCCAAACTGGTTGTACCATTTCATACACTACCAGCAACATCTAAAAGTTCTGTCTGCTCCACATCCTGGCTCAACATTGAATGTTCTCAGGCATTTGAAATGTGTAACAATAGCTTATTCGCGTATTACTTTGAGTTTCTCTAATGACTAGTAACTTTGTGTAATTTTCCATTGTTTAACTGACCACTTATATATTTCCCTTTATGAACTATCTCATTTGCTATTGAGATGTCTTTTTGTTGTCAAAATATTCTTTATATACTTTGTGTACAAGTCTTTTTATCACAGATGTGCATTATAAATATTTGGTCCTATACTGAGCTATTCATTTTCTTAAAGAATATTTTCAATGAGCTGAAGTTTTTAATTTTGAAAAAAGATGTATAATTTTTTTTTCTTTTATGAAAA
This sequence comes from Dolichotis patagonum, assembly GCA_004027295.1. Lineage (NCBI taxonomy): Eukaryota > Metazoa > Chordata > Mammalia > Rodentia > Caviidae > Dolichotis > Dolichotis patagonum. Next base: position 13,700 of record PVJX010026741.1, read on the forward strand.
GCATTTTCTAAAAACTGTTTATCATCTTAGTGTTATAAAGCTATTCTCTTATGTGATCTCTCTGGAAACTTATATTTTTAGCTTTCATGCTAAATCTATGACCCATCATGAAATAAATTTTGTGTGAGGTGCTAAGGAAAGGCTGAGGGTTGTTTTGGTTTGGTTTGACTTAGTTTTTAAAAGATGATAAGTACCCAGTGATTCTACAGCATTTCCTGAAACTAAATGGACACTTTGTCGAAAATCACATTAACTATATAAGTACTGCTCTACTTCTGCACATTATTCTCTCCCATTGAACTGAGTAGACATATCATTTTGTATCACACTGTTTTGATTACTGGTTTGAGAACTGTGTTTCTCTTACTCTAGATTACTTTGACCACTCTAGGTTCTTTTCATTTGTGAATAATTTTTGATGACTATTTGTGATGTTGGGGACTGAACCCAGGGCCTTGAGCGCACTAGGCTTTGTGCACACAATCACTGAGCTGTATACTTCCAACCCTCCAGATCTTAGAATTACAAACAAAACAGAATGCTGCCACTTTGGATAGTAACATTGATTGAAAAAAATAGAGATAATTATAGGAAACTGCCATTTTAACTTAATTTATTCTGAATATGGTATATTATTCACATATGTAGATTTTCTATAATTTTGCTCAGCAAAATTTTTAATTTTCAGTAAGCAATTCTTAAACATGCTTAACTTTATTTTTAATTATCTGATGTTTAGGTGTTATTATAAACTGCTTATTTTTAATGTAATTTTCCAGTTATGTACCATTATCATATAGTTTTGTTATAGTTTGAGCCAATAATGTCCTCCAAAGACACATGTGCTCAGAGGTGGGGCTTTCAGAAGGTAGGGGACTAAATCTATCAGTAGATTAATTCTCTCTCTCTCTCTCTCTCTCTCTCTCTCTCTCTCTCTTCCCACCCACCCATCTCTAGTCATGAACTGATTAGCTTTTCTGCTGCTACATCTCTCCACTAGGATGTTTCTACCTTGGAGATACCAACCATGGACTGATACCTCTGAACCCATGAGTGAGAAAAGTCCTTCTGGTTTTAAATTACACATGCCAAATATTTTGTCATCGTGACAGAAAGATGACTAATACACATAGAAATGGAACTGATATTTGCTCCCCCTATATTCTACGTTTCTGCTAAATATAAATGTTGCCACAAGAATTCTTTTGGGTAGATCACCTAAAACTTCTACATATGCATTTATATTGCCATTTTTTATCTTTGCTTGCTTTACCTTATCATGCTAGTCACAACATTCAGCACACAATCTATTCTTCAATACTAAATATGTTATCTATCTGATTTTATCAAATTAGGACAGCTGTCCACTCCAGCTATTTTGCTGAGAGTTTTTAATCACAAATGGGTGCTGAGTTTTATTTCTTCTGCTTCTATATGAGATGATCATACAGCTCTTTTCTTCTCAATCTGTTACATGGTATATGAGCTGACTTTCAAATGTTGAAATAATCTTGTATTCATTTGTAAGATAAACCACACTTCGACATGATGTGCTATTCAGTTATACATTTTAAGGCTCAATTTCTAATATTTGCCAAGATTTCTCCACCATTTCAGTACTTGTGACTGATACTGAGCTGGGTATCGAGGTCATGTCAGTCTCATGAATTTGACAAGCGTTTCTGTCTCCTTCATCTCAACAGTGTGTGTAAATGGTCACTATTTCCTTCTTAAAAGTAGGACAAACTGGATGTGGGGGTACACACCTAAAGTCCCATCACTCTAGAAGACTAAGGCAGGAAGAGCACAACATTAAACACAGCCTAGATGAGTTAGTAATTTAGCAAGACCTTGTCTCAAAGTGAAAAACAAAAAATGAAGTAGGGATGTAGTTCAGTGCAAAGATCCTAGGTTCAATCCCCAATATTTGGAAGAAAGAAAAGAAAAAGAAGAATCCATCGACTAAAAATATTCAAACTAGATCTGAAGTTTCACTATGGGAAGATTTGAAATTACAAATTCAATTTCTTTAATAATTTAAAGAGAAGTAGTTGTTGAATTTTTTAACACAAAAGTAATTAATATTATTTTTTGTGTGATCAGCATCTTTAGTGATGGTCCCTCTTATAAGTGTACTGGTGACTTGTATTTTCTGTTTGTAAACATTATCAGTATATCTAGGGCAATTCTTCCCAACTGGGGTTCCATGAAAGCATGAAGTCTCAATTCTGAAATGTGTATACTGTGAAAAATGAAATAAACTTTTTATGGATCTAAAAAGCACTATATTAGCTATGTAACTTTCTACTTACATAGAAAAAAAAGACAAAATCTAAATATAATGCTTTATATTCTAATTATCTACATGAGTCCCAGTTGAAAAAAGCTAATTCTCAATTTTTATCAATCTTCTCAGATAATCAATTTTTGTTTTACTGATTTTTCTATTGCTTAGTTTGTTTTATTTATTTTCATATTTATTTCATACCTTCCATTTACTATGGATAGAATGTTCTCTGCTTTGCTATCTTCTTAAGATGTAATCAAGATGATTCACTAAATAGTTCTTTCTTAAACATTTTTCATTATAAATTTCTATTTAATAATCTTTTAGACAACCTATAAACTGTGATATTTCATGTTTTATTATCATTTGGGAAAGTATTTTATAATAATCCTTGTAATTTTATGTGAGGCATGGATTACTTAGAAGTGTGTTGCTCACTAAAATCACACATTGGTGAACAATCTGTTCAATAAATGGTGTTCGATTTATTTGAGTAAATAAGACCCCAAATGAAAAATAGATATTGTGAATTAGGAAGCAATTGCTCAAAAGAAAAGAGAAACGGTGATGAGGACAAGAGAAAAGGAAGGAAGTGAAAAGAAAAGAAAAAATATATATATATATATATATATATATTCAACAGTTAAATAGTTATACTGTTAGCTCCTCTTAGTTCATTGAAAAGAAACGTTTCTGACTTGGGGCACTGGGAAACCAAGCAATCCACTCACCTCCCTGAGAAGCAGCTGTGGCTGAGGCAAGCGGCAGCTGCCCCAGGGGGAGAACCAGCCAGTGTCTCTCGAGATCCATGCCATGTTGGAACATAGGGCACTGGGACCAAGCAACCAGCTGCCTCCCTGGTAAGCAGCTGTGTGCCTACCAGCGCGCGCGGGCTGAGAATCAAACATCCCATTCTCACCCCTCCCTCCCCCGCCATTAGCAAATGGGAGCCAGAGGTCTGAGCATCTCTTGGGAGGCTGAACATACGCAAATAGAGCAAATAGGGGGGATTTCCTTCTACCATCTCTTTGAAGGCAGATATTGTTATCACTGTTTTTGCTTTGTTATGATTAATTGTATTGTTCTATTCAATATTCTGTTTTGATAAGTTCTACAATGTTCTGTATTTGGTTTGATTTTGCTATACCTGATTGAAAGAACAACTATTATGAAGATAACGAGATATACTATGGCACCTACTACTGTTATCCCGGCAACCTGTTGTGACGTTGTGTACCAATTTCACTGCACTGTCTCAATTGGCTTTGTTTTGTCTTATTCTGTTGTATTTCGCTACCTTCAAAATAATAAAAAAAAAAATTTTTTTAAAGAAACATTTGTGCTAAGTTGTTTGCACAGTATCTCATGCCTATATCTTATGCTCTGAGTAACTACTCTGAAGACAACAATATGCAGTGTATTAATTATTATTACTCTCCTATTATCTTGTTTTAAAATTCCAGTGTTTTTACCTTTTTAAAATTAAAAAATGGTGTTCAGAAAATTGGATAACCATATACATAAGAAGGAAACTACATTTCTACCTTTTATCAAAAATCAACTCAAAATTGATTGAGGACCTAATACTTAAAGATTAAGTCCTGAAACTATGAAATGAATAGAATGTAAATAGATAGAGAACTAATAGAATATAAATCTTCATATGTATAGTTTGCAAATATTTTCTCCTGTTTCATGGGTTGCCTTCTTATTCTATTGACTGTTTTGTTGTGCAAAAACTTTTAAGTGTGAAATAATCTCATACATCTGTCTTTGTTTTTGTTTCCTGGGGTGTTTTCATATCACAAAAAAAAAATCATTGTCCAGATGAATGTCCAAAAGCTGTTTCTTTATGATTTCTTTGGGTAGTTTTACCATTTCAAATCTTCCATGTAAGTATCCACCCACTTTCAGTTGATTTTTTTATGGACAGATAGTGGTCATAGGCAGAAATCCAGTGTGAAATATGGTGTTTCCTTATCCTAAGCATCACTACTCTATACTGTCTGTTGTTGAATATCTGAAAATAGTTTATTTTTTCATGTATTTTGTCCAGCTTTACAGTTCTTCATAGCAAAGAGAAGGGTCTAATAATCACCTCTACATCATGGCTTGGAATGTATCTACACTTAAACATTATACTTTATTTTATTATTATAATAACTCTTCAGAAATACATAAATATTATTAAGCAACTTTGCAGCTAAAAAGATCAAGGGTAGGGCTGGGGATTTAGCTCAGTGGCTGAGCACCTGCCTGGAAAGCACATGACTTTGATCCCAGGTACCAAAAGAAAAAAATTATATATATATATATATATATATATATATATATATATATATATATAATATGGATATATATTTATATATACTATATATAAATATATATTATATATAATATGGAGATATTGAATCTTATATGGATGTGATGAAAAGATGAAACAAAAAAGAAATGCTTAGAAGCATAATATTAGACAATAGTAATTGTTAAATTCAGGATTTAACCTGGTTTTCCTAAAACATCGACTGCATGTATATCTCTTCCATTCTTTCTAAATTCTCTCCCCCAGGTTTTCACGATCTCAGACATTCCATGTGTGGAGAAGTGTGCTTTGTGGTCTTCAGTGGTTGTACAGAGCACCAAAAGACCCCTGGAAAATAGCTTGCTGGGCTTCCTTTTTGAGTATCAACCATTATACCCAGCACTGTCAAATGTGTTGCTTTTCTTTCCTCTGTTTTTCAAGTGCTTTAAACTCTAAATCACATCATTTATTTTTAAATTATTTTCTGTTTCTCCACATGGACTGAGAATAAGAGTAGTCCACTGAAAAAATATGGTAGTGACAATAAATGAAAAGAGAAGCATTTGTGAAAAATCTGTTTCTTCTTTTCATGAAAAGATGTAATAGTGTTTTGTATCAACATGACTTCTTTCAGATGTAACCAAGTTAGACAAAGTATGGGTATTATACATTGAGAATTCAGGAGGTGATTCTATTGACCCGTCTTTTCTTTGGGATTGACGTTAACGGATTTCCAACACAGAAACCAGTGAAAAAGCATTTCTAAAGTAATTTCATCTTTGCCAGTGGCCCTCCTCTCCCTCCTTATGCCTTTTCCCTTTACCAGGATTTTCCTAGCTTCTTTGACCTTTTGCTGCCTTCTATGTACCTTCCTCAGTCTCAGCACCTTCCCATGATGCTCAAGATCAACTCATCCAACAGACAGAGATAATGACCTATCTCGCCATTGGTACGACTAGGTTTCCTGAAACTAGTTCAAAGGAGAGTTCTTTGATAATAAACAGACCAACAGATTTTACACAAGCATAAACATAGAGAATGTCACATTTATAGAACTGTCTTTAAATATAAGATACTAAAATATATAGATTATTTTAGAGGACTTTTTGTTCATATAAAAGTAAAGAGATATAGCACACAGTTATCCCTCATGGATGCTCTGAGTAGCTTGTCCTATTTTTATTTATTTATTTTTTTATGTTTTTGTATTTTAAAGAAAAAAATACAGAAAAAGAAAATAAAAACAAGACATACAAACACAACTATAAGAACAACAAAAAACTCAAGACAATAACAATATAGTCTTTCAAAAAAGATGATAGGAATTTAACAATGATTGTAAAATAGCATATTGTTATCTTCAAAAGAGTTGCTTAGATTACCAGATATACACATGCAAAATTGATCTAATTATATGAGTATTAGCTGTTCTTTTCCAGGAATCAATAAATTAGTAGTATAATCATCTTAGCTATTATATATATGTATATATATAATATATATAAATTTGTATATAGATTTATATATACAAATTATATATATATATATGTCTATATATGTGTATATATATGTATATATTATATATATATACAAATTTATATCTTTTTATTTTTTCCTTCTTTCTTTTCTCTTTTCCTTACCCCAGTTATTTTTCCCCTTTGAGCAGTTTCTTACCTTTTCATAATATCTGTTGAAGATTTTGGATCTCATTTACTCTTTCAGTTTCTTACACTGGGGAGACAATATGGTATTGACACATGAAAGTCCAATTTATTTCACCTATGAGTATGGTCTCAAGTCTCATCCATTTACCTATAAAAGCCTCAATATAATCTTCTTTGCAGCTTAGTAGTACTCCATTGTATAAAATACCACATCTTTTTTATCCATTCCTTGGTTGATGGACATTTGGCTATTACAAATTGTGCTGCTATAAACATGGGTGCACATATATCACTGTGGTATGATGTTTTTAATTTTTCTGGGAAAATGCCCAGAAGCAGGATACCTAGGTCAAATGGGACCTCTAATCCTAGCTTTTTGATGAACCTCCATACTGATTTCCACAGTGGTTGTACCAGCTTATACTCCCAATGGTGGAGAAGAGTTCAATTTTCACCATAGCCCCACCAGCATTTGTTATTCATTGGTGTCTTACTCTTGGCCATTCTTTCTGGGGTGAGATAAAATCTCAGCATTGCTTTAATTTGCATTTCTTTAATGATAAATGATGTTGAACTTTTTTATATATTTGTTTGACATTTGTATTTCTTCATCTGAGAGGTGCATATTCATCTCAGTTGCCTATTTTTGGATTGGGTCTTTGAATTTTGGGGGCCTGATACTTTTTAATTCTTTATATATTCTAGGTAGAAGTCTTTTGTCTGAGAGACAGTTGGCTAAGATTTTTTCCCAACTAGTGGGTTTACTTTTCACTCAATTGGAAATTTCTTGTGACATGCAAAAACTTTTCAATAAGATGAGATCCCAGTTGTTGATTCTTTGAAGTACCTCTCATACAGTTTGCATTTTGTTCATGAATTCTCTGCCTACCCCTATGTCTTCAAGATTTCTGCCTACTTTGTTTTCAAGCATATTTAGTATTTCAATTTTAATATTTAGATCTTTGACCTATTTTGACTTCAATTTAGTGCCTGGTGATAGGCATGGGTCTAGTTTGAGTTTTCAGCATATGGAAAGCCAATTTTTCCAGCACCACTTATTTAAAAAGTTGTCTTTCTTCCAGTAAACATGTTTGGCACCTTTGTCAAAGATAAGGTATCTGAGTCCTAGGTTCTATAACACAGAAGAGATGGAAAGAGTCCTAGAAATATATGAATTATATCCTGGATCAAGAAGACATAAAAGTGGATCAAGAAGTTATAAAAGTGCTAAATAAACCAATTTAAGTTAATGAAATGCTGGATCAAGAAGATATAAAAGTGCTAAATAAACCAATTTAAGTTAATAAAATTGAAAATGTAATTAGAACCTTACCAACAAATAAAAGTCTAGGTTCTCATAGATTCATAGCTAAATACAACAAGAAATTTAGGGAAGACTTAATACTACTACTTCTCAAACTCCTCAATGAAACTGAAAGGGAAGAAATTTTTACTAACTCATTCCTGGAAGCAAGTATTACCCTAATACCAAAACCAGAGAACCATAGGCCAATCTACCCTAATGAGCACTGATGTAAAAAGTCCTCAATAAAATACTGGCAAACAGAATGCAGAAAATCAAGAAGATTATACATCACAAACAAGTGGGATTCATCCCAGGAATACAGGGATGGTTCAACATACTCAGATCCATAAATGTAATATACCATATCACTAGAGCCAAAGACAAGAATCAGATGATCATCTCAATACATGCAAAAAAGCTTTTCATAAAGTCCAACACTCATTCATAATAAAAACACTACACAAAGTCACAATAGATGGTCCTTACCTCAATCTGATAAATTCATATATGATAAACCAACAGCCAACATTTTACCAAATGGACAAAAACTGAATGCTTTCAACCTAAAATCAGGAACAAGACAAAGATGTCCACTATCACAACTCCTTTTCAATGTAGTTCATGGAAACTACATTGCCAGAGCAATTAGACAAGAGAGGGAAATAAAAGAGTAAGGGTAGGAAAGGAAGAAGTTAAATAATCATTACTTGCAGATGATGATATTCTACATAGAAGACCCTCAAAACTCCACTGGAAGACTTCTAGATCTAATAAACAAATTCAGTAATGTTGCTGGATACAAAGCCAACACTCAAAAATCAATAGCATTCCTGTATACAAACAACAAACTTACCGATAGAGAAATAAGTGAAGCCCCACCATTTAAAATAGAACCCCCAAAGTGAAATACTTAGGAATCAATCTAACGAAGTAAAAGACCTATACATTGAAAATCACTATTTGGAAAAAATAAATTAAAGAGAATTTCAGAAAATGAAAAAAAGATTCCTTGTTCATGGATAAGAAAAACAAATATTGTGAAAATGGCTATTCTACCAAAATTATTATACAGATTTAAGGCAATTCCAATCAAAATACCATTAGCATACCTCAAAGATCTAGAGAAATCATTTCTAAAATTCATATGGAACCAGAAGAGACCTAGAATAGCAAAGGCAATTCTGGGCAACAAAGGCAAGGCAGGAGGCATCACAATCCCTGACTTGAATCTACTATAAAGTTACTGCAATAAAATCAGCATGCTAATGGCAAAAAAAAAAAAGACTTGAAGATCAATGGAAAAGATTAGAAGATATAGCCACAACTACAAACATGCCTGTCTTATTTTTATAAATGTTCCAAAGGTGAGAAATGCTAGTGGAGGCAATGTGTAGAAATTGAATGCAAATGTGAAATCTACAGCCAGTCAGAAACCTCCGAGTCTTAGGACCTGTAAAGTCATTTCTGCAGTAACAGATATAGCACTTCTAGTCTATCTCAAAGGCAACAGAAGTGTGTCTGATAGCGTAGAGGAGACCAAAAACTAAAAAAGTCACATCAAAGAGGTGAACTCCTAAGTGGGATAATAAATATTACCAAGAATTCATAGCTGGCCACCATTTCAGTGACAACCAAAATTTTTAACTGTGTCTATGGAGTATTTTCTCTTTTCTTGTGAGAATACACCCTTGATGTTATAATAGTATTAAAATGGAGATTTTGGTTCATTGTAGAATCAACAGCTGGAATATATAAGTTCCATAAAGCAAAACTTTATTTCTATATTGATTGCCATGTAGAAGTTTCTATCATGCCCATTGGATTATGTCCACCCTGAACCAGCTTACTCTAGTCCAGTTTATCCAGTTCCAGTAAGGTCATCTTTGCTACCATCCACACTGCAATATAATTGCCCAATTTTCATTTAATTCCTTAAATCCAGCCAATGATAAACACCAATCTAACAGAATGTATCGGTAGCCAATTAGAGTTATCTAGAGAAGTAGCAGCAGTCAAGGATCTTGACAGCATCCGTTAAGAGTCACTTGACCATAACCATCCCTCTGCTCCTTGCCTCAAGAGCTGTGAAAAGGAGGTAAAAGAAAAAAGAGTAAATGAGAAGACCATGCTCTGCTTTGCTGCAGGTCATTTTGGGTCTGAGTTGGAGAGAGGAAAAGAAATGAGATCAGAATGTTAGACCGCAAGACTGCACTATAACTAAAAATGCTCAAAGATCTGTGGGATCTTCTTAAAATGCTAATGGAAAACAAAAATAGAGTAATTCAGCAGAGCATGTTTAACAGAAGAGCTGATAAGTAATAAAGATTTTTTGAGACTTGTTCTCTATTAAACCCACAGTGTATGGATTACACTGTATTTATAAAAATGTATGTTGCCAAGATACAAGCCTAGACTAGTGCAGAAAACTTTTGGAGTAATGTAAGTCTGGTTTCAAGTTGCTGGGACTTAATAACTCTGTGAACTCATTTACTTCACATCTCCTGAGTTTGTTTTGATTTCTGTTAAAGGAGAAGTTCAAGGCCAGCCTGAACAAATAGCAAAACCCTGTCTCAAAATCCAAAATAAATGGATAGGAACATAGACCATGTACAGCACAATCATCCTGAACACTACTTGAGATAATGCATAGAGAGTGCCAAGTACAAACCTGTACACAAAATAAGCATTCATGATTCTGTTATAATCACATTTGATTACCTATAATGTCTATATGTCCTATTTTGGCTAATCCACATACTACAGTTCTTCAGATCCCACCTCTTTATCAGTCTATCCCTAACTATCATATTTGAGAACTTTATTCAAGCATTCACTAGTGATTGCCAGGGAGAAAAAACAAGGGTTGGCATTCTGCACAACTCCTACAGGACAATTTGATATAGAATAAAGGTAGGAGGATTTGATTCAGTTTCTGAAATTGCTTTCCAGCCATTTAAGCTAATCGATAGTAGGTTACAAATAGTGAAATTTTTGTTGCCCCAAGTAGGAATGCTGTTGAATAATGTTACATTGCCAGCAAATACAGGTTTAGCATTTTATAGCTGAGGCTCACATCTCAGTTCTGTCACTTACTTAGACTAGATGATGTGAGTCTGTTCCCTTAACGTGAGAATTGGTCTGAATATCCAACAGATCAAGATTTTCTGAAGGTTAGTTACGAGAATCTCCCTGCACAAAACTGCCTTGGTCTCCCGGGAAAAGGATAGCACACTGGTGGTCTTATAAAACCTTAGAAAAATGTAAGGATGACATTGTGTCACCCAGTATCATAGAAGCTAGCACATCAACAGCCAAAACCCAGCTCAGAAAATCATATTTTGACAGGTATTTACAGGACAAACAGTTGTTGTTACATGGGCAATATTTTCATGATATCCTCCCTTCAGTAGCTTCACTACCATAACATCCAAACCCTAATGACTAGCAAGCAGAAAGATTTTTCACAAGAAATAATGGAAATGGGGATTTGTTTCCCTTCCAGAAGTATTCATGTACTTTTCTGGGTTTTAAAGATCTTTTTTTAATAAAATATAATCCCTTAGATATTGAAGAAAACATCCAAATAAATTCAGGTGCTGCAAGCTAATGATTTGGAGCAAGAGTGTTGTGTTAGTTACTTTTGCATCTCTGGGACAAAACAACAGACATGTAAAACTTAAAGGAGGAGGAGTTTCTGAAGGTTGACCCATGGTCTCCAGAGTTAAGAACACACATGGCTGGTTCCCAAGTAGAAACAGTATGGAAAAAGGGCATGACAGAGCAAAGCTGTTCCTTCTATAGTGGCCAGGAAGTTGAGTAAAAAGGGAGGAGACAGAGAAAATAGACTCTTCCAAATTATGTCCCAAATGACTCACCACTTCCAACTAGGTCCTATGTCCCAACAGCACGTCCAGTTATGATATCATCATAGATTAATCCACCTCCATGCACCCATTTACTCACATGAAACAATCACCTCCTTAGAGCCCCATCTCTGAACCCAAGAGACCTTTTGGGGACATTTTAGATCTAAACCATAACAAGTGTGTTTTACTAAGCAATTGTTGATATGTCAAAGTGACTACCAATAGTAATAAAATCCCACATTAAAGAGGAAAGAAATGGAACAAATATACAAGACTACACAGGTTTACCTCCCAACATGCAAAGTCCCTTGAAATGATAGGAAAAAAATTCTGTTTTATGAGCATGAATATTTCACTCTGATGAATGCCTATTGCCCTCCTCCTATGTTTTAGGTGT